>CAKALG010044557.1:1403-13821 GCA_916700815.1 Helicolenus hilgendorfi
TTGCTAAGTGTAGTCATTTAAAAGAGCCTTGAATATGTAATGGATCAGGGACCTACTATAGACACTATAGACACACACACACGCACGCACGCGCGCACACAGACACACACACACACGCACACACACACACACACACACACACACACACACACACACACCCACACAGCTATTTATCTTTTAATAAAAATCAACAATTTTATGCTCAAACTGTGCCCCGTGGTATCGGAAACAGTATCGAATATCTATATTTTTCAAGGTATCTTATCGAAGTTCCAATTCCACTATGACGAACAGTAGCCCTCGTTTTCCGTGATAGTTAATTGAATATCTTTGGGTTTTGAACTGTTGGTCAGACAACACAAAAAAAATTGTGACGTGCATTTTTCACCATTTTTACAAAATAATCCTGTAGATTAATTGACAATGAAAATAATCGTTACCTATTATGGAGGTAAAATATAGTTCAAATGATCACATTATGACCGTGAACGTCTACATGTGATGTTCTGTGTCCTTCACAGCGAGCTCTAAAAAAGCTTCCAAAGGACTGTAACTCTGTTTGTACGACGTTAAAGCTTCTGTCAGCCTCTTCTAAATCACAGCTAATCAGTGAATTCTTTGACTTCCCTTACCGATGTCAGCCAAACAACGAAAGTGCTGCGCTGTTCAACAAACGCTCCTAATGGATTTCCTTCAGAAAAAAAAAAGTAAGAAGAAAGTTTGACGACATCACAGCGGTGCCGAAATCCCAGCTCCTCCCACGTCCTAAGTGCTTTTCTGCAGGAACATGAGAGGTCCGCCGCTGACCAGGATGGCAGGTTTAAATTTAGCATGAGGGCGAGCCGGGCTTTGAGGTCCACTTTACTGTACATTCAAGCGGCTGACAGAATCTGTTCACATCCATCCTGGGTTGCTTAAAATCAGTCAGTCAGAACAAATAACGTCTAAATGTCCGTACAGTTTGACGGCCTCGCTCTCAAGACGGGACAACCGGCGCCTGGCATTAACTTCAGAGTTCTAGACGACCGGGGAAATGCACAGTTTAGGACCTCCAGCAAGTTGCAAGGATGAATTATGTATGACACAAACACAAACACACAGCGTCTATAAACACAACCACAGGCACACACACATTTGCTTACAAGTGTACAGCAAAGGCCTTTTGCACACCAAGTCTGTATTTATCGTACGAAATTGTCGCACATTTATAAATAAATATGACCTCACGTTGTTTTAATCACGTTTACATGCTGAATCCGAAACTTTCGTCCGTCATTAAAGCTCGATTTTCTGCCTTTGTTTTGCATCCGTCAAAAGGCAAAAGAGGGTTGATTGACCACTCAGAGCCACCGTTCGTCCAAACTGGCATCTCATAAACGGACTCACTTCTCTCTCCCGGCACAAGGCACTTTATGATGAAGAAATACAAGAATATAGAGATGCAGATTTAAAGATAGGTTGTGTCCGGTGATTGCAGAACAACTTGGAATCAGGTATGGTCACAAAACAACGGATGTAGGGAAGATTAGACGGTAGTGAATTGAGCTAAATTATAGCTTCTTGCTAATGTCAGTTGTATTTGCAAATTAAAGATAAAGATTTTTATCCTATTAATGATGGATAAAAAAAACGCATATGAAAGTACTTGGTGTGTAAAGGCTTTTAGTCTCCAATGCACTGCTACTCCATCATTTGACCAGCCGTGGCCAGTAGTGGAAGAAGTACTACGATCCTTTACTCAAGTAAAAGTAGCAATACTGCACTATACAAATACACCAGTACAAGTACAACTTATGTAAATGTAAGCCAGTTTTGTCACCTTTAAGGCCCCTTTCATAGTGTTTTAATATTACATATAATTGTATTATTATTACGTATGCATTAACCTATAAGCAGCATTTTAATGTTAGGTAGTCAACGTGGAGCTAATTCACCACTTTATGATCATATTATCTTTTGCTCTGTAAAAATGAATCATTCTCAGAAATTAATATAGTTATTGAGTCCTATTTTTTCTCAAGATAATAAAGAGGGGTGAATCAGAGGGGCGCAAGTGACATTATAGGGGAAAATTAGTTTAATAAATATATACAGTATATGTTAAATGTGCACTCTCTCTGCCAAAAGGGCACACGTGAAGTCTACACCAATCTAGGATTATTAATCAAAAACCAAAAGACCTAACACTGATCATGCAGAACTATTCAAGGTCAAAATATATATTTTTTGATAAATGTCAAAATATTTAAGTATATTGTCATCCACGTGTTTATGAAGTTTTAATATTAAAGATTGAATTTAATAAAGTCAGGACAGAGGATGGTAATTTTTTCTTCTGGCTCTCCTGTAAAGTTCAAATATCACCTACGCCCCTCTGATTCTCAGCCCTCGATAAGTGAAAATATCTGCCAATGTAGTTAGATTATTTCAACCTGTTTATTATAGAAATCAGCTTGTTTAAATGAATATGCTTATTCGCTTTCTGGCGGAGAGGTAGATACGGTATAGTACCACTTTCATATCTGTCCGTCGAACAGGAAGTGCTAAGCTAAACTAAACAGCTGCTGGCTGTAGCTTCATATCTGACGGACAGACAGGAGAGTGGTATCGATTTTCTCATCTAACTCTCAGCAGGAAAGTGAACCGGTGCATTTCCCACGATGTCAAACTATTTGTAGAAGAAGTGTGAGAATCTTGAAAGGAAGATAGAATAAGGGGGAAAACGACACCTTATTCTAGAAATTTCATGACTTCTATTGAAATAATGTCTCTGAAATGGCAGATGTCTTCACTTGTTTTAAGAAAATAAGACTTTCAGGACTCCGTAACAGACAGATTTCTGCAGTGTGTGCATTATAGAATACGTTTATCACAGGGCTGTCAACGTTAACGCAAATTTGTTTTAACGCCACTAATTTCTTTAATGCAACTTGTGAATTTGAGATTATAGCAGGCTGAGTTTTAAAGCTAGAGTGAAGATCCTAGTATCATATGAAACTAGAAAACATAAGGAATCAGTAATAAGTATCAACCATGTCATACTTATGTGTCGAGACTGAAGCTAAATAACGCCCCAAACTTATGCTCAATTTTGTCGAGGAAAAACTGTCATGGCCATTTTCAAAGGGGTCCCTTGACCTCTGACCTCCAGATATGTGAATGAAAATGTGTTCTATGGGTACTCACGAGTCTCCCCTTTACAGACATGCCCACTTTATGATTACCACATACAGTTTGGGGCAAGTCATAGTCAAGTCAGCACACTGACACACTGACAGCTGTTGTTGCCTGTTGGACTGCAGTTTGCCATGTTATGATTTGAGCATATTTTTATGCTAAATGCAGTACCTGTGAGGGTTTCTGGACAATATTTATCATTATTTTGAGTTGTTTATTGATTTTCTATAATAAATATATATATATACATTTGCATAAAGCAGCATACTTTTCCACTCCCATGTTGATAAGAGTATTAAATACTCTCCCTTTAAGGTACATTTTGAACAGATAAATCGCAATTAACTTTGGAAAATCACACGGTTAACTATTTTAATCTATTGACTATGCTAGTTTATCTACAAAGTAACTAGTAACTACTGTACTAGCTGTCAAATACCTTCCCGAGGGGTTGGGGGCCGTCCAGCTTCTGAGATGGTTGTGGCGCTCTCTGCTTCGCCCTTGGGTCCACCTTCACCTTGAGTTTTACCCCCAGCTTTAGCTTCACCCTCTGTCTCACCTCCACCTTGAGGGGCAGTAACTGTCGTGGCTATTCATCAACACAGGTAAAGATGTGGATTAACAAACAGAAACTGAATCTGTGGGAACCTGAAACCGAACCGCTAACCTCATTATCAGCCCATTAGCAGGCATCATTCTTCTCTTTGATAAATCATACCCATTATTTAGTATCTAATTGTGAGAGGAGACCTTTTAAGAGCAGACTTCTGCAGTGCAGTCCAATTGCTCAGTCTATCCATGCATCAGCCTTTTACTGTCCGGCCATGTGGAGAACAGCCCAGTGCTGTCAGGGTTGATGTTGCCACTTTGCCGATCGTTTCTGTCTAACAGCTCGGAGGCTGAGAGCCTCTCCAAAGAGAGAATCCCTAATCAAATTCCCTTTTATTCCTGCCTCCCGGAGCTCCTCACCCGGAATCACACTGCATTACAACACACTAACATATGCCCACATCCTTCTCTACCATTTCTCTCTCTGTCTGTCTCCTTTCTCTCTCGGCTCCCATCGCTGCTCCATCCATCCATCCACCGCCCATTCTCACCCAACCCTCTCTCTCTCTCTCTTTCTCTCTCTCTCTCTCATCCTCTGTTTCTTCAATCCATCCGCCGCAGCGTCTTTAGTCTAAATAAGAAAAAGCAGAACTGTGGAAGAATTCCTCCTGTGCAGGTTAGTGTGATGTGCTGTGATGAAAGGACACGGCGACAGAGAGGCCTATTAATAATGAAGCACACCGGGCCCGAGCTGCAGCAACTGAGAGAGGAGACGCAGGAGAAATGACTGACTAGAGAGCCAGCTGAACATCACAGCAGAGAGGGAGAGTTTAGGAGACGTGCAGAAAGCGACGTATGGGGTTACATTTCAGAAACAATGCAACAAAAAAAAGGGTGAGAGACGATACAGGATGAGAGCGAGAGAGAGAGAGAGTGGGATACCACCTCCTCTGCTTTGCATTATTACTTACTAGAACCGGAGGGGGAACCAGCAATTGTACCTGAAAGAGAATAAGAAAAGGGAGAGGAGATGAGAACTTGTTTATTTATGCATTCAATTTGCCTAAAGACTTGACTCTGCCTCATTCATCAGACTCAGGTGGCAGAGAGAGCTTAAGAGCTGTTGTGCAAAATAAGGGTTTGTCGTAGACCACCTCTCAGAGTGTAATTACTGGGTCCGCTGCGCCTCCCCCCATCCTCCCTAATTCACCTCGTCACTCTTCCCCCCCCACCCGAAATCCCCACATCCAGAGGTCCCTCATCATATATGTATGTTTTAAGAGAGAGCTACCGCTTCACGACGCTTGACTCGAAACCCTTTTTTCTTGCATGTTTTCCCAGATTGTATTTATAGTTAGCTTAGCTTGGCATGCATAATGCAGTCTGGCGGAGACCGAAACTGCTTTCGTGTGAGCCGTGGCCATTTTGTGTAGCATTTTAAACCGAGCGTGTTTTAATTTTTAAATTCTGCTAATGGGATACAGGAGTTTAAAAGGGAAGTGACGGGCTCTGAAGCTGTGTGTCAGCATTAGAACTGAAGCAACAGCATGATTTATAAAAAAAAAAAAAAAAAGAAATGGGCTGACAATAGAGCCATTCTTTGCAGTGTGTGTGCAGGTACAGGTGTATGTGAGTGTGTTTCTCTCTCTCCGTGAGTGTGTCTGTTTGTTTGAAAGGAGAAAAAAAAGGGAGGGGCTGCCCTAGATTATTATTTTATCGTAGCTAGCTACTGTAGCTGGCTACACTCTCCAAGAGGATTCCCCCCCCACACACTCCCACGTTGTTCCACTGCTCTGATCTGCTCTCTGCACCGAGGTGACGACAACTCGGAGAGCTCTGTCTCTCTCCCAGCGTCTTTCTCTCAACTTCTCTTGATCCTGCTTTTCAATCGGGACTTCAGAGTGATGACAAAACCTAGACATCCATCAGTCAAGGATAGGCCTGCTGGAGAATTTTAAATAACTGCCTGTATATTCGTTTTGAAATAAAAAATTTGATGTCATGATCCATCAACTCTGATTAGAACGATTGAAATAAATTGCATTGATGCCACAGGATGTACTGGGATTATTACAGTAGCAAAAATGAGAGTAGAATAAGAGGAGCAAGAGAATAAACTGAATATTGTCACTGTGAGAGACTAAAGTAGGATTTATTCCTGTTCTTAGCGGACATCAGCTAACAGGCGCTGAACACTACGGTTACATTTATTAGGCTAAAACAGTTTGTGAGATATTTAAGTATGTGCGAAACTTTAGTATGAAACCAATAGTATGCGAATTGCATACTATTTCCGGTGAAATAGTGAAACAGCTCCGTGCGTCCGACACACACTACTGTTTATTCACACAAAAGTATGCTGAACGATAGTACACATATTGGGTATGTAGTGCCTGGTATGCGATTTTCGGAGCGTTTTAGCGTCTTTCAGCTTATTGTTTTGGGTTTACAGTCTGCAGCTTACTGTTTTGTTTCACTCTCACCGCTGTCATCGGCATCGTTTCGTCTCACTTCAGTGAAAAAGCTTTTTCGTTTTCTTACCAAGAGTTAGACGAGAAGATTGATATCACACTCATGTTTGCACGGTAAATATGAAGCTTTGTGAAGTTTTATCTAATTTGTTTAATCTGTACAAAAACCAAAGTGTAAATTGTAAAGTGTAAACGTCAATTCAGCGTTTTATGCGGGGTTATGTGCTGGTCTTTTTCCAGCTGACACTTCAGGGAAAAATGATATACCATATGTTAATTAGTGAGCTTTAGAGGTGCTGGTGAGAGGATTTTGTCACCTTTCGACAGATGTTTAAGGTGTTAAACTAAGCTAATCGGCTACTCGCTGTAGCTTCTTATTTACCGTACAAACCTGAGAGTGAAAAGAACTTTTCTTTTAAATGCAGAATAAATCATCCTAAATGTGCAGCAGTGTCTCGAGACACATCCCGTCTGCAGTATTGCATTGCAACATATTTAAGTGTGGCAATTTAGATCAATTAATAGCCGTGCATAATACAGTAAAGCAAGCTGACAGACATCCATAGCTATGGCGTATGTAAAGAGTCAGCAGTATTGTATCTAACTGTGTGTCAGATTGATGAGTTGGATTAACACAACAGGAACAGATGAACACGTTTTAGGTACGTACAGCTGTTGGGGGTTCCATTGGGTGTTGGCAGGTAGGAACCAGCCTTCCAGGACTTGGCTTTGAAGCCCTTCTTGCAGCGCTGGCAGTCCATGCCGGTGGTGTTGTGTTCACACTGGCACTGGAGGTTCCCATCCAGCAGCAGGCACTGGGAGGAATGGAGGTTACACTTGCACCTTTTGAAAGAAAGGAGAACACACACATGACATATAGGTGAGATGAGATGACATAAGGCAGAAATAGATAGTTGTCACACACTGTAAATGTTAATGATGTTGGATACTATAGGGTTTTTACACCAGGAGAAAAAAAAAAGACAAAAGCAAGTGGTGAGTGTTGAAGGTCTGTTGCAGAGACGGAGCACAAATCTATTGTGGGTGTAATGCATTATAGTAATTAATGTAAAACAAGATTAAACTAGATTAAGATCATAGGATTAAGGTATGTACGGTTCTACGTAATTTGTTGTTTACTGGGCAGATGGTGTGAATTACACTGCACACCTGACAAAGAGTAAAAAGTAAGAAACACCTGTGTGCGTTTATACTGTACGTATGCTGTTATGGTGTATATTATAGTATCACAAATGAGAGTTGAAACACTTAGAAATATACAAATATGCAATGGCATCGAGTTTAATTGGCTAAAATGCATTTACATAAAGAAAACTATCAGTTACTATTTTAAGTGTTATTTTTATTTGGTCTCAAATTCAGTTTTAGTCTCAGAAGTCTCAGGCAAAGCTACAGCACCCATTTCTATTTTGATGTTTGCTAGTGCAGTTTGTACAGTTGCCAGTCGATCTGATTCTGTATCATTTGATTTCACCAGCAGCTTTACTACTGTATCTACACCCTAATATATATACAGTATACAGTATGTATATATTATAATCTAATAATATTTCTAATAGCCAGCTGGGGGCGACTCCTCTGGTTGCAAAAAGAAGTCTGATTGTATAGAAGTCTATGAGAAAATGAGTCTACTTCTCACTTTATTACCTTAGTAAACATTGTAAACATGAGTTTATGGTCTCAATCGCTAATTTCAAGTCTTCTTCAATACAGCATGATGTTCATTTAGTAAATTATGGTCCCATCTGGAGTCAAGTAGAGCATAAAGCAGGGGATGCTTTAGGACGGGGCTACCTTGCGTGGGAGTTGTCTTCCAACTTTAATCCTTTCACAGTGTGTTTTCAGTTCATGAAAGTTAATTATACCATTTTGGTCGCCTAATAATGTCTTATTCAGCGTTTGGTTGTACTTAGCTCCACCCTCTCGTGTCACTTCTGGTTGCAAAAAACAAAGATGGCGACGGCAAAAATGCTAAACACGAGGCTTCAAAACCGTAGTCCACACAATTTATGTACTAATTAAAAGAATAATCAGCCTAATAATTGATAATGAAAATAATAATTACAGCCCTAACTGAATATTATTACGTCATATTTTCAAGATTTTCTATGGACATTACAGTAATTGTGGTGTAAGTTTTCAGTTTACTTTATATTTTCTAAAGAGAAATTTCATTTTCATACAGAAAGAAGTCATAAATATTGCTCTCCTCTTTCTAAATAATCCTGTAGCAGAGGAAAACATGCAGCAGGATGTAAAGTGAAAAAAAGAGAGTACACTTTCCAAAAGTTAAATGCAAAATATTGCAGGTCCACGATTGTTGGTAATCTATTTACCCACTCTCTATCCAACACAGCCATTTGGGAGCAAATTGTGTTTACAATTACCGCCGGCTAAATTCAAATGTCTGAGTGTGTGAGTGTGTGTGTGCGTGCTTAAACATGATGTGTGCATACGCGTGTGCACGGTGCGACCTCAGCAGAGGGCAGGGCCCAGGTGGGCTGATCCAGAGGTTGAAGTTCTGCTGGGAAGGAAATGAGGATCTTAAGGACATTCGGCAGCTACGACTTTAAATTACAGCCTTTTCCAGATGAGCGACTGGACTCCAATCCAGTTTGTTCCACTGGAGTGAACAGCTATCCGTCTGCATCAAATATTCAAAGAATGGCCCCTGTATTCTGGCGAGATGACGACTTCAATCTTCCTTCCTCACACTAATCTGCGCCTTCTCATCAGTTTTTTTCTTTTTTTTGTGGTTTATGCTGTCGTCCTACCAACCTCAATCCTAGTTCCACGACGTCACTGTACACACAGACTCACGATGACCGAAACTTAAAAACGCCGCAAACTTCACAGGAAAGAAACGGCGACAGTCGATCATGGCGAGTTGTCTCACATTGTTGCTCGCAGTCCTATAAATTACCCATGGTTCTCTCTGATCACCTGGACGAGCTGACAGGACGTGCCAAGGAGAATCCATCCTTCGACAAGGCCTTGTTTCCTGCATGCCTTCTGAAGGACACGAGCTGTCCACTTAGCGGAGAGGGAAATTGAACATCTCTTTTTCATGGAGAAAATGGAGCGGGAGCGAGTGTGTGTGTGAAATGAGACAGGTGTGTTTCTGCTTGCGCGTGATTGTGATGCATTTGTCCGAGAGCGGCGATGACAGACAACGGATCAGAGAAGCTGAGGCACGGTGACTAATGCCCGGCTTGAGTGACTGACAGCGCCGAACATATCACCGCTTCTCATCTCCCGCGTCTTCGGTGATAAATCTCATTCTGTCCCATCTCAAAAGTGGAAGCGCCACTGAGTGCAGTGTCTAGAAGTTGTAGTTTAAAATCAATACTGAAGAACAGAGTGATTTTCTAGGTATGCTGCGGTGCAGTTTGTGTCTTGCAGGCCTAATGGCTGCAGCCTACTATAGAGGAAATGGCCTCCTCCTTGTCAATTATCTGGACAGTTGACATATAGTTGAGGTTAACGCCTGCTTGAGTAGATGAGTCTGGATCCAGGAAATGTCACTGGGGTTCTAATATTAACTAAATCATCTCCTAATCTAATCATTAAAGTGACTTTTTGAGTCGCTTAGTCTTGCAGGTTGAAACTTTGCGGACACTCCGTCCCCTTGACCTGCTTTTCTGACTCCTGTGGCAGGAAAAACCGGGAGTACTTCTAGCCTTGCACTCCTTCTGCATGAACGATGTGACACTCCGACTATTCAAGTGCCACGTCGCTTTACCTCTCTCTCTTTCGGATGACAGCTTGCACTGGGATTTCTCCCGATCCCCCTCTTCGGTCCCTCCACACACAAATAATACATGGGGCACAATCATATGTTAATGTGCAAGATGTCTGCCTTCACTGCAAAGTCATCAAAGTGGGAGTAGCAGCTCTGAGCTGAAGGAAGTTAAGACGGGACAGCTGGATCCATCACAACCCTGTCTATTTACTTAGAGAGAGAGAGAGAGAGGAGACGTGAAATTAGAGAAGGTGAGTGGAGGAAAAGACAAAGAAGGGCAAGAGAGAAAGCTGGGTGTGAAAGGGAAGTGTAGGAGCAGAAAGAAGTAAGTGATTCAAATGTATTCCAGTCTGCATTAGAAACCACACACACACAAGGTGGTGGTTTAATTAGCTGGCGTAATTATGGGTCAATACTTCTGTTTATCAGTCTGTTGGAGACTGTTCTCCCAAGAAAAATGAGAGTATCATTGGTTTCAGCAAATGGGCAAAAACAGCTTATATTTACGTTTTAAGCGACAAAGCCCTCGAGCAGCCATATACAGTAGGAATTATGACTCCTGTCCGTTGGGAGCAAGAGAGGATGTCGGGTGACGTTATTATAGAGCCACAAAGTCTGCACAGGAAGGAGGTCGAGGTGGATGGATGGGTTGACAAAACATCTGACTTTAAAGGGATAGTTTGGGTGTTTCGAAGTGGGGTTGTATGAGGTACTTATCCAAAGTCAGTGTATTACCAACAGTAGATGACGGTCGGCACGCCCCCAGTTTGGAGAAACAGACGGGTGGAAAAGACTATTGTCTGACAGAACTGAGAGTAAAACGTTACTATTTTTGTCTACTGAGTCTGGCTGGTTTTGAAGAGGGCATAGTTCTGTTCCTCGTCGGAAAGGGCCATCTGACGGCAAGATAAAGCGGTGAAAATATCCTAAATATAGCGTACACTTAAACGCGTATTGATTTTTTTAGGTGAGCCTTACTTTTAGGTGGCTAAAATACATTTTTTCCCCGGCACTGTCCACAGCACTGTATTGCTTTGCTCGCATGTTGGTAATGCAAAAAATGCCGGCCAGAAACAAACGTCTAAAAATGTTAGTACTGGAAGAAATCGAAGACTAGACAAGTAACGTTCTGCTTACTGACCTACATTTCTTAATGAATCATTCCTGATTAACTCTGAATCAGCTGCTAAATGGCATAACAGTTAGGAGGAAGTGGAGATGCTTCATCCATCTTTATATACAGTCTATGAACTGACCGTCACTGCAGGACGGTCACTTACATCGTATATCATTTGTTTTTCGACAATATCTGCTCTTGTAATACAATGTTCCCTCGTGGCATCTACTGCATGATTACCATGTTAATGGTTGTGTCTAGGCAACTCAAAGCACTTTACGGTGAAGGTAAAAGAAAGATTGTGGTCTCGGTTAACTTTAAAAAAAATCCTCAAGACGGGAGATTTGTACTTTTTCTATACTTAACCAGAGTCATGATCAAAGTGTTTTTGAAACCCACACCTAACCATGTGCAGGATGCTGGTGTCAAAGTACTGGACTACGTACCCCGACCTCCTCGCTGTGATGTCTGTGTGGTATAAAAGAATAAAGAATGTTGCCAGCAGCGAGCATAATCCAGCCAGCAATTATGTGTCCTCCAAAAACATATAAGATAAAACCATTTAGTGGGATATAAACGTGATTCTTTGCAGACAGGATCGCTACATGTGTAATGTATTATCTTCATCATTATCTTATGCCTCTAATCAATGATCTGTAGTAATGATCTAATAGTCACGTACAGTAGTTGTCAGCCTAACTGTGCCTGCGTGTTTCTCCGTCCATTCTCCTCTCAGTCTGTCTCTGTGAAGTCACGTCGGCCCTGTGTATTTAATGATGCGAGGGCTGCCTGTTTTAGACAGCAGAGACGCAGCAATTAGGGGAATAAATAATAAGAAAGATAAACAAACATCAAGGGGGAGTCATGTGGTGGCAGAGCCTGAGAAAGCAGCTGGAAGCAGCAGTTAATGGGGCTTTATCTGTCTCTTTACTGTAGTCGACGCCTATTCCTCTATTTCTCTCCGGGGACACAGCTATCACTCCCGCTCTCTTTATTTTCCATTCTCCTCCCTCTGTATTTCTTTTTTTTATGCGTTTACTCCCAAATTCCATCCACTGTGACCGTTCCAGTCCTCCAGTCTTTCCTCTTTGATCTCCCATTTTATCCTCCATCTCTTTCTTTCTTTCCCCCGTCTGTCTGTCTATGCAGCCTTTACTGCTTTTAGCTGTTTTGCAACTGCCCGTTGCACCAGTGCTCACTTAGAAAGTGGGTAAATTGGGTTGTGGACATGTGTTTGAGAGGAGTAGAGAATAGGAGGGAGGTGGAGACGATGCAGGGGGCTGAGCAGTCAGTACAGCACGGAGTAGGGCAGTTGTGTCAAAGCCCTGACAGTCGGCCTGC
>CAKALG010044559.1:6305-24404 GCA_916700815.1 Helicolenus hilgendorfi
AAGTGGGCATGTCTGTAAAGGGGAGACTCGTTGGTACCCATAGAACCCATTTTCATTCACATATCTTGAGGTCAGAGGTCAAGGGACCCCTTTAAAAATGGCCATGCCAGTATTTTCTCGCCAAAATTTAGCGCAAGTTTGGAGTGTTATTTAGACTCATTCAAGTCACGTTGGTATGACATGGTTGGTACCTATGGATTCCTTAGGTTTTCTAGTTTCATATAATACTAGTATCACTCTTACTCTAACTAAGTCTGCTACAACCTTAAAATTGCAAGTTGCGTTAATGCGTTAAAGAAATTAGTGGCATTTAAACAAATTTGCATTAAGGCGTTATCACGTTAACTTTGACAGCCCTAATGGTAACTAACCCAAATCAGGGTGTTTGGGGTAAACAATGTTATAAAACTGGCCAGAGTTCTTGGTAACTTGGGACAGTTCATGATTGCAAATGTAGTGTGTAGACCGTACATATGTAAATGCACGCTAAAGTGGTGATGTAACATTATGAGAGAGGAGGTAGTATAGACTTTTTTCCCCAGTCTGTGGCATGTAGTAATTATCTGTCAGTGTTATTTTGACTGATCGTAATGAAGGCAGTGGAGATAACATACCTGTACTTTACTTTTTCAGGAAACCATATTGGCTATCCATTTCATAATAAATAGCTGCTTTTCACAACATTTCCTTGTTTTAAAATTCCATTGTGGCCTCTTTGTTCTTTGTTGCCCTGAACTCACGATCTCTGAAGATTTCCAAGTTGAGTGCGCCCACATTAGGGCATGCCATCAAAACATCAACAACGGTGCTCTTATCTATGAAGGGTTAGTGAAGGTGCACACAAACATGTCCGTACGGGTAGCGTGCTCTCAAGCATGCAGAAGGCTGCACAATGAGTGGCTGACTGAGTCCCACACAGTCCTGCACAGACAAATACAGTCAAGATGTAACGAACAGACAATATGAACAATATGAGTGAAAACTGGGGACTCAGTTGTCTGTTGTGCTCATACACTGCAGGTGGCGCACCGCTACATGAGACGCACCAATCTTGTCCATTAACGGTTAAAGAGGGTCAGTTATCGGTTGAACATTTTTTTCAAAATTAAGATTCAAAATGTACCTCAAATGGAGATTTGTCAAGTATTTAATTCTCTTATCAACATGGGAGTGGACAAATATGTTGCTTTATGCAAATGTATGTATATATTTATTATTAAAAATCACTTAACACCAAACAATGGCAAATATTGTCCAGAAACCCTCAAAAGTACTGCATTTAGCATAAAAAATATGTCAAATCATAATATAGCAAACTGCAGCCCAACAGGCAACAACAGCTGTCAGTGTGTCAGTGTGCTGACTTGACTATATGTGATTATCATAAAGTGGGCATGTCTGTAAAGGGGAGACTCGTGGGTACCCATAGAACCCATTTTCATTTACATATCTTGAGGTCAGGGGTCAAGGGACACCTTTGAAAATGGCCATGTCAGTTTTTCCTTGCTAAAAAATTAGCCTAAGTTTGGAGCGTTATTTAGCCTGCTTCACTTCTACAACCTAAAAATCACACATTGCCCTAATGCAAGTGCACCTTCTTCCTTTTAGGAAATTGGTGAAATTCACTCACACAACACAAACATAAAACAATACTGTTATATCTATAAGACAAATAATACAACTAGACGAGACCAGCAGCAGCGACGTGAACAGTCAATGTCCTTGAACACAACACTGAACACTTTAGAAAAGAGCATCTGCTAAAGCCTACAACACCGATGGCTTATTAAGTCATTTTTTCTGCATATAACACCCTGCCTCTTGGTGATCTGACCGTTCAAACAGAAGGATAATGTTATCCAGCATATGTGTTAACGCCATCAACACAGCATATTCATGTGTGTTTACCTGTGGTGTGATCATGTGGGAGAGTGTGTGGTCTGCTTCTTTCAGGTTCAAGTAATCAGCCATCTGATAAAGGCAGCCACTATTTTTGTACCATCCGCCTCCAAGTAGCAAAACAACCCTTGTTTAATCATAGAAAACAAAACATGAGGGGAAGGGAATGACTACTGATGATTATCTGTGTGAGCGAGACACATACCCAAGGGCAACCGTTCATTTACATCTAAGCCTGGCATTTGACAACAATAACACACATTCCAGATGTCTTTGTACCATTTTTGTTTAGAGCTGGTTACAGGGTGTGTGCAGCAGTGGAATGATGCTTGTGTCGGTGTCTGTCACAGGTGAGCGATGTTCATGGAGGGTGGCGGCCTCGTCTCACTCAAAGTGTGAAGTGATATCTGATCCTTTGGGAAAGCCAGCTAATTGAGAAGAGTAACCAGGTGACGTGTATTGAGTGTGGGGGCATGCTGTTTTGAAACATCTTTATTTTTAACAGGATACAAAAGCAGGTTTTAAGGCATCCTATGTGGATATAGAACATTTCTGGCTTACGCTGATTAACTACATTCACTAGATGGTCAATTAGACAGCAGTTGGTACATACCGAGTACACCGAATCCTTGCTCAAAACATCTGGAAGCAGGTAATGTTCTGCTTTTTTCTGATTTCACAAATCCAGAGAATAAAAGAAAACACTAAGTCTTAGGGGTGTGAAACTTTGGATATCCCAAGATGTGGTCCGTTTCGATTCACAATCGATTCTCAATTCAAAACAATTATTGATTCAAAACTATTCCTGAATCAAAATCGATTCTCGATTCAGTACATAATGGTGCTAATTTTACAGCAGCCCACTGCTCCTAAGGATGGGTTAAATGCAGAGGTCAGATTTCATGTACAGTATGTATCTGTATGTCTATGACAAATCTAATACAATTTTGTTTTATTTCAGGATTTACTCCAGGCCGCTCTATGCAAGTAAAGGCGGTGTGGAAAATTGTGGTCTGAAAGCAGAGTTAAGTGTGTATAAGCTCAAGGAGTTTTTATATTTGAAAAAGTTATATCAACTGATTGCAATAATAATAAATCATTTTGAATTATTCCTCGTTCAGCTTGACCTAAAGTTATATTTAATTTTCAATTAATGAAAATAACGTGTAACTCCCGTCACACGGTGCATTCAGTGCCATACGGCAGACAGCCGTGGTAGTGCTGCTTTTGAATCCGTTTTTTCCACCACCCCTACTAAGGCTGCAACTAACAATTATTTACTATAAAATATCAGAAAAACGTGAGAAATTTTCATCTCAACAGTTAAAAACCAGAGGTATTCAATTTATTTATTACCTTACATAGTTTCCGTTAGTTGTTCACAGTGTCAATTGAACCACTGCCAGTTTCAGAGACAAAAATTGTGTATCATGGGAACATTTGCACCCAATTTCGATGCGTTTATGCTCTATTTAGACACCATATGATCACCAAGGATGCATGTTAATGCCAGGTGTACTGGAGCTTCAGAATACAAAAAGATCTCATTAGTCATTACTCCAAGGAAATAAGTTGGTGAATCACTTGAATGAATACTTTTTCAGCGAAAAATGCTGAGGTTGTTCTTGCAGTTTGTTCAACAAACCAATGTTTTTTGGGAACTTTGAAGTCCTTTGAGGTTAATTTAGCATCCATTAACATTTGTTTTGTCAGCTTGGTAATCAAACGCATTTCAGAAAGCACAGATTGACTGGTTTTATAATTACAAACTGTATATGAATTGAACTGACTTCACAAACATGGATAAATAATTTGGACTTTTATCAAACTGGCTCTCGATACCCAACCCTGGTAGCAAGTCTAGGCTCGAGTTCCTGAGTGGGTGGTGAAGACAGGACAAGTGGGAAGAGCTTTCCAAAATGGGAGGTGACCAGTTTGCTTAAGGATTGTAAATGTGTTTTTATCACCATGGCTACTTTAATAACAGAAGAAACTTATGTTGTGTAATCACAGCAACCTAAAATGAAGACACATTTCAGAACTTGAGTTAAAGCTGTGAAGCTGCTTAAATATAAAAAAAACATTGGTTAAATGAATGTCTGACTGACCATTCACTAAACTTGTTATCACGATAAGATTGTTCAAAACATTATGGGACAGCTAAGTTTATCAACCTCAGTGTCAAAGTTACCTTTTAGAGTCCTACATTACAACAACTAATGGAGACTTTGAATTATTATTCAGTACCAGTGTGGATCAGTTACATCCCAATTTAAAGGCAGCTTAGTCACTTAAATTTAGAAAAAAACTCGAAAAACAATGTTTACATTTGTTTTTTTTTCCTGCAATCCCATCCTATAATCAACAGTCCTACTTTAAGAATATCTTAACCTCACTGGTATACTGCATTTACATAGATTTATAGTGCAATCACTGCAACTCTGAAGTGATGTGTGCAAAAAGTCAAACACAGCTGACTTTTTTTCTTTGCTGCTCTGCATGGAGTACCTTACATTCACAGTGCTGGTAAGTCTCCACTATATGTAAATATGAAGTGTGCTGTTGTTGCGCAGCTCCGACAACATAAGTACCAAAGAATGAAAAAGTCCCTGTAGTTTGTTCCTCCTGGGCGGAGAAAAGGAGGATCAAGAGGGCAGCAAGAGGTGGGTTGTGACAGCAAGGAGAGGGGCCTTCCCCGCTTTGTGTAACCTGTGGTTAAAGTGGTTCTGACATGACAGGACTGAACATAGAGCCGGAGTAAACTACATAATTAGCTAGGGCACATTTCCCAAGACTAACTCTACCTGGCTTTATTGCCTCTTTCTCTTACACCTGCGGGAAAATTGTATCTGCAAGTAACAAGTGCTGCTGCCTGAACTTGTCAAACCACACGTTCTACCTCAAACAAGTACGGAAACTATAGCTGTGGAGGTCTTACTTTTAGGCTCTTTTATTCAAGGTGTCTGTGGTTGGAGTGGCTTTGTTCATTTGTTTTGAACCGACCCAATGCCTTAAAGCTATATAGAAAAATTAAGCAATTTTTGACTACAAGAGGGCATAAAGACTCCAATGCTAACTTGCGGAAACACTGACACTAACATACCATCAGCTTATCAATTTGCTCAACATTTACTCTTGCTTTGTGTTAACATCACACATTCTAAAATCAAAACTGAACATTCTGGAATTGTAATGTAACACATTCTAAAATCCAATCTGAACATTCCGGAAACTTAACGTAACACATCCTAAAATCTAAATTTTACATTCCGGAATTGTAATTCCGTAACACGTTCTGAAATCCGAACTAAACATTCCGGAATGTTAACATAACACATTCTAAAATCCAAACTGAACATTCTGGAATTGTAATTCCGTAACACGTTCTGAAATCCGAACTACACATTCTGGAATTGTAACGTAACACGTTCTAAATTCCAAACTGACATTCCGGAATTGTAATGAAGCCCGTTCTGAAATCCAATCTGAACATTCCGGAATTTTAGTGTAATACATTCAAAAATCTGAACTGAACATTCCAAAATATTAATGTAACACATTCTAAAATCTGAGCAGTGTAAAAGTACTCACAATAAAAAAAAATACTTTCAATTAAACCTGCATTGGTTGATTTAATTTTTGGCCACTTGGAGCAGCGCAATAAGATTTAGCAAGTGTTAGCAACCAGCCGTGTCATCACCATTCATATCTACACAATCAATGTTTATTAAATTGTTCACTACAGCACAAAGTTCTTCATAGATTTATCCTCTTAATTGTGCTCTCAAAGTGCACCAGATTGAAGCATTTAACTTTAAAATGTAGGCTACAAAATGTTCTTTCTAAATCATGTTTCCGAAGTCAGTACAGTAATCATGTTAAATAACTGTGATCTCAATATTGATCAAAATAATCGTGATTATGATTTTAGCTATAATTGAGCAGCCGTTATATATATATATCTATATATATATACAGTATATGGGCTGCTTGTGTATTTTGATCAATATTGAGATCACAATATTCCTCCGTACATTCAGCTTATTCATTTGCCATTACTGTCTACCACACATTTATATTACTTTATTTCATATTTATTTATATTTCATGTGTTATATTTTATCCCTGTAATCTAACTTGCACTGTTTTACGTCTTAGTTTGTCATTTTGTTTTTTACTATATATTTAATTTGCATTTTTGGAGGGAGCCCAAGATTTTCATTGACAACGACTGCTTCTGTAATTGTTGTGCATTTGATAATAAATAACTTGAAACTTGAAACATACCACCTAATCCATGCAAATAGGCTAAAATATATTCTCTGACTCAATTCAGTATTCCTCCACTGATGTTTTCACACCCTTAAATTAATGTTTGGATGCACTTCGGTCCCCATATTAACCTGGCCTGCCCCCCGCTAACAGCAATATGCACTGCTTCACCCGGGGAAGGGATAATTTTACAGTGACAAATCAATTTCTTCCACTCCCTGTCAGCTCTCTCCCCTAAACAGGCACTGGTTTTATAAGAGGGATTTCCTATAATCCACAGATATCTGGATGCCGCCTATCTTCCCGTATTCCTCTCAGTCCTCCAAGCTCCCATGGTGCTCAATGGTGACCAGAAGGTACTTCTACTCTTTCCCAGTTGCCTAATGATGATTAGCTAAACTAATGAATGCTAATCCATGTATTGCTATCTATCTGAATCCCCTTTAATTCATTGGAAAATGGAACGATAAGTAGGGTATATCACCTGTAAATCACGGTATAAGCTCATAAAATGTCATGAATTGTTAGATATATAGACATATGGAGTAAATAGTCAATAATTTAGGGCCCAACAAGAGAACACTGGTCATTATGCGTGCTTTACTTTTACAACATCAAGTTTAACAATAATATCTAGTAATTCAAAGCTCTCAAATATGTCATTGTGCTATTTCTACTTTTAGAGGATTTGATATGTCCACTCCTTGCTAAACAGCGAGCCAGCCATTGATGCTAAATGGATTAAAGGTTGAACCAGGACTACTTGAAACCTCTCTCTTACCTGAGAAATGGCTGATTTTGCAGTAGTGCCCCTAGTAGCTCACAGTAAAGGGTTTCCAGTAAGTTATAATAGTGAAAGGGACGCCGCCGAGCCGGAAATAAAGAGGGCCCCCGCTAACATCAGAAGAAATCTTACAGTTCTTCACGGAAAATGAACAGGGGCTCAAACACAGCAACAGCCAGATATTGACGGAGTTAGCTGACCGTTTATACCACAATCTAGTACCTAAATGGCTCACAAGACAAGATGCACCAGGACCTATCCGATTGACTTCAGTGGGTGACATTGATCAATGCATCATACGCTCACTTTGCAGTAACTATTTAGAGCAGCATGACGCAATATTGGAGGAAAAAGAAAAACTTCAGAGTTTTCACAAGTTGGGAAAAGCCAAGGAAAACAACTCCATCAGTCACAGTCAAGTGAGACATAAGTGAGATTAGAAAAACTCACAATGTAGCCCTTACCACCACCACCACCACTAACCAATTTCCTATGGGAAACGCTGAAGTATACTTTAGTGGAGAGCTACGAAATGTCACCACATGGAGCAAAGTAGGACACAAAATATATGTTTTACTAAAAAGTCAAATATTTCTGTGACCAAAGACACATTTGTCACTAGCATCCATGGCTACACATAGCAGGACTGAAACCATGCACAAAATGAAAATTAATCTTGTAATAAATATTTGTCTTTTAAAGGAACAGTGTGTAGGATCTGGCGGTATCTAGCAGTGAGGTTGCAGATTACAACTTCTCCCGTGTGCCAAGTGTGTAGGAAAACTACAACGGCCGACGCAAAAACACGAATAGCCCTCTTTAGAGCCAGTTGTTGCAAGAGTAGAGTGCTTACAGTGTGTGTGTACGTGGGAAGTGAGTGGTGAAGCAAGACTGAGAGAGTGACTGCGACGGGAGCGAGTGGCGTTATCGACTCCGGCCCGAGCAGGAAAAGTTAAAAGTGTTCTGCCCTACTGTAGAAACATGGCGGTGCAACTCCTTGAAGAGGACGCAGTCCCTGTGTAGATATAAACGGCTCATTCTAAGGTAACGAAAACACAAAAATTCTCATTTTCAGGTGATTATACACTAAAGAAAATATTTATTAATACTATATTCCATTTCTGCCAATAGATCCCCCTAAATGTTACACACTGTTCCTTTGAAACAAGGTGCAAGGCATCAAACACAAAAACAGATCACAACCCGGACTACAGAGTAATATCATTTCATGTAAGCTTACACAGTGGTCTCCGAAATAACAATGATAGCAGAAATAACCAATTTAGAAATATCGAACATCAAACTCAGAATTGTGTGATGATTAACTATATTATGCTATTAAATGCTTGTTAATCTTTGTCACAATGTGTACACTCTGTAGGGCTGCACAATTAATCAAAAATCCAATGTCGATCGAAATCGCATTATGGCCTAGTGCAATTTTCAACATTTGTCGAAGGTGAAATGTGTGTCAAAATATTCTACACAATTAAGAAACCATCTTTGTTTGGTACAGATCCCCACAAAAATCACACTATAATCATTTTTATAGAATCATTCTATAAACAATTTTATTCCCTTCAATATTGTAAATCATATCAAAATTGTGATATATCAAATATCAGTCAAAATAATCGCAATTAGATATTTTTTCAAAATCGTTCAGCCCTAACACCGTGGCTAACCTTGTATTGTATATAAGGTAGCTTCAGGATAGACAGTACTGTGGACAGCTCACATGAAGCTGCACTGTGCCTGCAGTGTTGTGGTTTTGATGGCGGTGGGTGTTCAAGGTGCGAGCTAAAGCAGAGCTGTTAGGAGAACTGTCATCTCGGGGACAATAGAACTATAAGACTCAAACCAATTCTCTCAGCAAGAGAACAAATCTTCGCCTGTCAGAGAGATGCAGGGAAGAAAACTTCATCCAGCTGACAGCCAGAGTGCTCCTTAATGGCTCTGTCCTGGCTGAAGAGGGCAGAATAAAAATACAAGGGCTGTTCTATTGTTCAGCTTCCTGCTCAGATTGACTCGAGTGTCTGCTTTTAAGACACTGAGCCGCCAATGTGCACCTGCGCCCACAGACCTAAATAACAATTCTCTTCTCAGTTTCTCAGGTCTCAATGATTTGGAACTGTCACATCCCATTGTGAAACATCAATGATCTTTGATAGACCGATAATTGAAAGGCATGAAAATATTAAGAAATGAAATTGATTTTTTCAAGATGAATGTTTATCTAAAAATGTCCACATTCT
Organism: Helicolenus hilgendorfi; assembly: GCA_916700815.1. NCBI lineage: Eukaryota > Metazoa > Chordata > Actinopteri > Perciformes > Sebastidae > Helicolenus > Helicolenus hilgendorfi. The sequence goes on from CAKALG010044559.1 coordinate 15,516, forward strand.
TAACATATCATCTCACCGTTAAAATTACATATTAATACAGTGGTGTGTTAGAAAACATTACTCAATTTAGTATTTTCCTACCCACAAGTTGGATTCTAAATAGGATGTTAAGACCATCCAAGCCTCTCAACAAAATATGTACCGTATAGCTATTAGAGCTCTTTCGTGCAAGCAGACACACAATTATAATATTAATAGAATATTATATTGGACATTGGAATTGTCATACCAAATTTCATTATTGAACATTGGCTCAAGGTTGGTTTAATTACACTGATCTGCTGAATGTACGAAAATATATATAGTACGGCTGTCTATGGATCAAAATATTTAATCGCGATTAATTGCATGATTTTCCATTGTTAATTGTGCTTAATCGCACATTTTTTAATCTGTTCAAAATCTACCTTAAAGGGAGATTTGTTAAGTATTTAATACTCTTATCAACATGGGAGTGGACAAATATGTTGCTTCATGCAAATGTATGTATATATTATTAAAAATCAATCAACAACTAAAACATGATAAATATTGTCCGGAAACACTCCTCGCCAAAATGTAGCGTGAGCTTGGAGCATTATTTACCCTCTTTACTGACAAGCTAGTATGACATGGTTGGTACCAATATATTCCTTAGGTTTTTTAATTTCTAGCCTTCACTCTAGCTTTAAAAATGAGTCCGCTACAACCTAATAATCACAAGTTGAGTTAACGCGTTAAAGAAATTAATGACGTTAAAACGCTTTAACTTTGAAAGCCCTAACATATAGATGTATTGTGTATCCAAAATGTATCAAATCTGTCTGAGTGGGTAAGATATAGGCAAAATAATTTAATATTCAATTTCAATGGTTTGCTACAGCAAATTCTACAGCTAAATGGAATTAAGAGAACATGGAAACATTTAAAGAGAGTTGGGTTTTGGCTGAAAACGCCTAGGGACTAAAAGCTATTAGAACCTGAAGGAAACTATTTCTCCAACTTCCGCTTCAAATTCATGCATGATTGATGATCACATAACTTAACAATGAGAGCTTTAACCCCATTGATCCCAAAAATGCCTCAATTCCTTCATAAAGCTGCAAGAGTAGTGAAAATGTCACATTTTGACAGCGTGTTCAAATATCCAAGATGACTTTCCACCACACCTTGTTTTCATTGCCACCTGAAGAATAGTGAAGGAGGAGGTTGAGGAAAAGGGCAGGATTGGTTTAAATCCAGACAAAACTACAAATTCATAGCGGGTGGAAAACTAAATGGTTTTTAAATGGCTGGGTTAAAGTATATCAAAACAGGACAGTGTCAAGAGCATGTCAAAACAGCTGAAAAAGGAAGGCCATACACTTAATCAAGTGAAACCACTGACATTTTCATGACGTACCCTAATTTGCAAAGGAAATATGGTCCTATGCCGTTTCACCTTAAGTTTCACACTAACCATCCAAAGAAAACAAAGGGATAAGATTGGAGTCCCAGGGAGAGTAACACTGTGTGTGCAAAACGCCATTCCAGGAAAGAATAAGCTCATTGAAAGCCAGAACAAGGGAACACTGAAAACATGTCAGGAAAAAATATATACAGGCACACTTAATCACCCTCTTCCTGTTAAAACCACTAATAACATCTAAGATGCTCGCCCGGTATGAGACACACCCGACTCTCCACAAAGAAGGAAGGAAACACTACACCCAAAATGTGATCGCTTAGCCATTTACTGTATGTATGTAGCATAAGTAGCAATGCAATTTCCATTAGCACACTTGAAATTCTCATGAGAACGTGAACACTATACACTTTGCTTCTGATTTCACCAAATGTAATGTTTCAATACTTTGTGCAGCACAAACAAAATTCCATGAATGCTATTTAACTTTTACATCCAGTTCGTTAAACAAGAAGCAAAAAAATTTTAATTCAAAAGTAATTTCCATCAATATCTGGGACACTGGACAGACTCGTGTACTAAAAATAACTAGGAATAATTCATCTCTAATGGGCTCGAGGAGTTTCAAGTTTGACTAAATAGGAAAATGATTTGCAAGCTCTGTTTATAACCCACTTATTCTCATGTCGTCTAAAAGACCTCAACTTCTGCAGATACTGTATGTTACATCTGTGCACGGTACAGATGCACGTCCACACACGTACTGATGGATTAACGTTTTTTTTGGTACCAATTAGTTAAGTGAAGATTTTGTGTTCTTTGCTTTATTCAAGCATGAAATTAACAATTCCCTAAATTACAGTCCCTTTGCAACTGGTTATGCATGATTCAATGTACTGGATGGGTATTGGCACGAATAACAACCTTAATAAATGGATTGGGTATCAGCCAGACATGCAACATAAAATACTATTTCTTAGTCAATGTCCTTATTTTGGACTTTAGAGCGAGGTCATTATTGTTAAGGAGCAGGAGCAAGCTGACGCGTGACGATAACAGTTGTCATGTCAAAGTGTAGTCCATATAAACCAACAGTAAAAGGATATTGAAATGAACCAACCATGATTTGTAAAATGCATCATTTGTGCTCACTCCCTGTGAAACCGCCCCCCCACATACAGCCATGTTGGGAGGGTCTCAATTCCCCATGTGATACAGTCCCCCTGAAGAGTCCTTGTATTTATATCCGTTGTCAGTGCAGAGCTGGAGAGCCTTGCTGGCTCATAAATCTGGCCATGCTTAGCAAGCACAAATTTCCCCCTCATTAGAGCTCCACACCCTGTGGAGGGACCTGAAATACACACCAGTGTCGAATTCATGCCAATCAACCAGTAGGAGTAGGAGGACTCTGCTGGAGGCTTTGACACCTCACACATGTCTAATCTTAGTTGAATATGTCATTTGAATACACAACTATTTCACAACTGCTGATTCAATGATCTCAAGTTAACACATGGAGACAATAATAACTACTTTTTTGAGTGAGTGAAATCCCAAATGAGAAGCATATTCTGAAAACGATTCAACAACGAACAAACAACTATGCATTCTAGGCATTCTAATGCCTTTCTTCTGGTATTCGTCTATATGCATATAAACTAGGGCTGTCAAAAATGCTGTTCGAATTTTCTCTCTGGGTTCAAACTAGTTTTAAACTCAGTTTTAAAACTGGGGTGAAGATACTGGCATCATATGAAGGAATCCATTGGTACCAACCATGTAATGTTAAATTGTCAGAAAGAATGCAAAATAATGTTCCAACGTCACTAGTATTGGTACTTATGGTTTTAAAGTCTTTTTGTTTTTGCCACAATTGAATATTTTCATATTCTAAATTCTAATTTAAACACAGCACGTGATGTCCATTTTGATGTCCCCTTCTGGCATTATCCTGAACCAATGTTGCCCTGTGGGTGGATACGCCCCATCTTTGAAGCCCAAACTAGAGCCACAGGGAGGTCTGGTATAAAATAGGCTCAATCTGTCTCCCCCTCTCCACCTCCCACACCAAGCCTTAGCCCTTCACTCAAGCTTCACTCTCTTCTCTCAGGGGAAACATGTATGTCAGAGACAGCAGGTGTGAAGTGAGATTAGAAAGCACAGGAAGAGGAGGAGGGGAGGGAGGATGATAATGGTAAGAGAAGTGAAGAAAAACACAGGAATAGTGTTGACGGTGCATGTGCCCGTGTCTCACTTTGTATGCAAGCAAGTTATGTTTAAGTTAATTCTGTATGCTTGCACAGCAGCTGTGCACATACACTGCTAATAGCCTTTGTTTCTCCTCAGAGAATCAGTCAGTCATCAGGCCCATATGATGGACAGCTTGGTGGCTAGCACCAGTAGATGAAGAAAGCTCCCAGGCCATCCACTCCTCAGAGAAGCAATTATCTCCTAGCCTCAGCTCTACACCATGGGCCTGCATGAGAATGAGCCCAAGGCCATGCCTCAATGTCTGGCATTCTCTCTTTGGAGATGCAGACCACATACACATGCACATGCACATGCATCGCACAGAACAGTGACGGATGAACACCCAGGCTCACACATACAAAAGGAGGGAAACTAGTACTGTCCTCCAATGTTAAAGTTTCTTGAAACTGACCTACTGGAACTGCTAAATGTATGAGAAATGCAGCGTGTCAGCACAGGTTTAAAGTGGGAAGCCTGGGGCTAAAATTCAAGCTGCAGAAACTGACAGGTGAGGCTCTATGGCCAAGAGCAAGACCAGGTAAGCATTTCCACAGCACCCTGAGGGTGAAACGAATGCAAAATACCTGGATCAGGTCGGTTTTGACATACAAACTCAGAATGGCATGATAAGCTCTGTCTGGCTGTTAAACTCCTCAGGCTGTAACAGCTCAACAAGCTGATTACCTGATGCCTGTTACAAAAAGCAGCATTAACTCCTACTTAGTTGCATATCAAATAACCATATTCCTGAGGAGAACATTTTAGATCATTTATGAAATAAATGAATAACACTATTAACTGGAGGCACAATTCGGGCTTTGGTATAATTGAAAACCTCTGATTGAAAAAAACTATAGACAAAAAGTGAGCTAAATCTCGTTTGGCTCGAACAGCAGGCACATACAAACAAACACAAAACTACAGTCAATATTAGCCTGTTTGTTTATTTGCTTGCCTAGCCCATCACTTACATTGGTGTTTTGTGTCTGTGCCCAGAACAAACAGTATTTCAAGAGAATGCATCTCAACCAGCTGAAGACGCTTGTACTTCCCGCCCATTTCTCCTGAGATAAAACTGCAAACATTTTCACAGCTGCTCTTTCTATTTCTTCCAACTGACAGTGAACAGCGAAGTTCTCCACCGCTGTGATTCTTCCTATAATATGAATGAGGGCAGGTGTATAAGAGGTGTGGGGTAACCATGGCAAAGGTAACCAGTCAACATAATATACTGAGGTGTCCATTTGACTTATATCTGTTCATGAAAAATATTCTTCCTAGTTCTGTTGGTCTCACCACAGAGAGCATGGAGAAAAACTCATTATTGCTGTTGCTACTGAGTGTGAGTGAGCGTTGGCAAATACATTTTATTTAATTTTTTAATTACATTTTTAATTTGAAAAGGGACAATGGCCATTATTAAATATTCAAATAAATGGAAATGTACCCGAGTTAGCGGATAGGCTAGTTTTCATCAGCAGTCCCTTTGCCTGATGTTGTTAAGCATCCTAGAATAACAAAAATAACTAAAAAGCTTTTTAAAAAATCAAGTTAGGTTAACAATCATTCTTATGACATGTTTTACTTTTTAATAAATTAGACAGTTCTCACTAACAATTAAGCTTAGCTTAGCTCAACTCAACTGATACTGGATTTGTGAAGCCAAAACCAATATTGATATTTAAGTGGCAAATTTTTGTTTCCATAAATACAAAACATAATACATAACCGTCAGCCCGGAAGGGTTTCATGAGAGCTGTGCAGAGTGGAAGCTGTGAGCCAGTCAGAGGGGCACACTCAGATGCACTAAAAGCACGGACGGCCTGGTTATGTTAACAAGTGCAGAGGAAGCGCAGGTGGACATTACTCCACTATATCTTTACATAGCAAATAGTTGTTTCCTGCTATATTAATACTTTGGATATCGTATAGAGCACCTTTAACTGACCAAAATACCAAAATAGGAAGTTCTACGGACCAAAACATTGTAACTAAATAAAGTAAGTACAAGTGACCAACAGTGTACAACATTTCTGGTTACTTTTTTCTAATCGTTGCAGTGTCAGCTAAGTAACAATTGCACTATAATAGGTAGTTACTATACTGTGTAAATGAGCTCTATCACCAAATTTGCATTCACTGTTTTCCAAAGCTACATCTTCATGAAGGGGCAATGACTGTGGATACTGACAGTCATGATTCAAGGTAGACCGTTTCCTCTAACACCTGTTTGACTTGCCACTAAACAAACTTCTCCCCAGGGATGAGTAAACAAAGCCACTTCTATGTTTGTCATGGCAAATTACCCGAGAACATAGCCTACAGTACGTATGCAGAATCAGTGATCGGAGAGACCTTGACTTTGCTGACGAACTGATGGTCGGTGAACTTGTTGCACAAAATCTCCAACAGATGTGCGGAAGCTGCAATAAGAGCTTTTGTTTACAAAGCAGCGGCCCTGGTCTTATTTATGTAGGCTACTAGGTGACTTCTAGGAACAGACTGTTGATGGAATACACTGACTTTTCTCAACAAAGCTCAACAGCTGCATTGATCTGTCACAATAAGTGTAAGGCTAAATATACATAGCAGAGATAATGGTGAGAATTTGTGACCAACACTGAAACCCAGCTAATAATAGAAAGATGGTATGTCTTTCTTTGTCAAACAAGGAAGCGCCTTAGGCCAGAATGTGCACAAATTCCTTTCTTTGTTTTTTTTTTCAAACCCTTTTCTTTTTGTCACCACCAACTTTATTGTTGCTGCTGTGTACTGTGTAGACATAGCCGACAGAGAGAAGACACTTAGCACACAGATACACACATAGCAACTCCTGCTTCTCTGTGTGCTCTGCTAATATTTACACTGCCAGGCCGAACACTGCCACTATTGAGTTTGGCCATTCAAAATAATGTTTGACTAGTATTACAACAACAGTGAGGGAACACTGTCTGGGCAATAAGGCCGCTGGCCCGCAGGTTGCAGCCCAGATAGAAAGGGGAAGACTGAGGGTGTGGACTGATGTCATCTTTTCACACTAGTTAAACATTTAGTGAGTCAGTGGTTTTGTGTTGTTGGTTTTTCTTTGTTCCGCCCTTTTGCATATGTGGAGGTGTGTGGATTGACTAACGTTGTATGCGGATATAGTATCTGACATTTGCTTTGTTTCTTGTTCGTCATGAGCCAGAAAAAGTTATGAAGGCTGAAAAAAACAAAGACAGAATAAATAGTAAGCATCAGATTTACATGTTACCCCGGGTGTTATTCACAGAGCTAGTCTACGAATGTAAAGACTACTGAAAGTTCCACTGTTTGTGAGGAAAACAGTTCATCCATTTAAAAGAAAATCACATCAAATTAATGATCTAGTTGGGCTCTCCTTCTGACTAGGAAGGTGCGGTTTTGTGGAACAACCTGATCTGACCTGAAGATGAATTCCATTGACTTTGTGAAACATTAGCCTGAGCCTGTGTTCGTTCAGGTTAAGTGTTTACAGTCTTTGATAGCCAGCAGGCGGAGTTCACTGTCCATAGGTCTGTCATCATCATCACTAGAGCGGGCCATAAAAGCTTACAAACAGGTTAATCAGTGTCTAGTGCTTTAAAGCCAAGCCAGTGTGTCCCTGCAGCGTCCATGCTCTTAAACAAAGAAACCAATATCCTCCACATACTATATGATGAAAGCTGAGATGGATAAAGAAAGACTGACTGAAAAATGCAGCTGATATACGGACAGACAAGGACGGATATGGCACTGTGTGTTTTTAATATAGATGTGAGAGCAGCAGCAGTGGGGGTGGGGCAGGACAGGTACATAACATCAGTTACCACATAAAGCATCTTTCATGGTTAGTACTGCCATCTCCTGGTGATAGATACTCAGTATTCAAAAGAGTTTAGCACATGTATGTCAATAATGACTTTTTTGTTCCAGATGTACTGAAATGGAGTATTAAAACTGCAATTTGGGAGGTTTAACAAATATCTATAGGATTATGCTTGGGTAAGGATGTGTGTTGTCGAATACACAAACTCTTGATAAACATGATTTTAATTCCAAATTGATATGTACTTCATTAACAGACACTCATGTCTGTGTAAGACTATGGTACAGGCTTCTGTGAAGTTCTGAACGGATCAGGGATAAGTTAGATTTATTTTTTAAATGCTATATTGGCTGATCATGCCTTTTTTGATTACTACAAAAAATAGTTGAAACTGACAAATAATTGATGACATTACTTATTTCACCCATTTGCGTGAATCAGAACTATATGTATAATGCTATAAATCGAAAATAAATACTTACTCCTTAATACGTTTTTAATTTTAAGAGTTGGCAATTCAGGGGCTTAATATTAAAAATGAATTAAAGATTTTCTATAAAGAAAATGGTGTTACACTAAAAATTACAAGTGCAAACACCTTGAACAAGTTAAAATGTAAAATATGAATTCTTTGTATTAGGGCTGTCAATCGTTTAAAATATTTAATCGTGATTAATTGCAAATTAATCGTACATTTTTTATCTGTTCATAATAAACCTTGAAGGGAGATTTCTCAAATATTTAATACTCTTATCAACTTGGGAGTGGGAAAATATGCTTGTTTTATGCAAATGTATGCATATATTTATTATTGGAAATCAATTAACACAAAAAAAGACAGATATAGTCCAGAAACACTCACAGGTACTGCATTTAGCATAAAAAATATGCTCAAATCATAACATGGCGAACTGCAGCCCAACAGGCAACAACAGCTGTCAGTGGCTAGTCAACTTATCTTGTTATTTACCTATTTTACCGTACTTGTAGTATTATAGCCTTAGTAATACTGTATCTCTCTGTGTAGGTGTGTCTATTTGTTTATCTGTCTGTCGGTCGATCTAACACAAAATCCCACCCACAGAATAAGCACAACACACTGCCTGTGTTACTCACTCTCTTCTTTACCGTCTCCTCCTGCTGGAGATAAATTAACGGAAAGCCGCCAATGTTGTGACCAGCCACAGTGCACCGTAGAACAGATCATAGACTGCCTTTTGAAATGTTTTGGGACTTTTTGGAGGCACTAGGCAACAGCTACGGCCTGTAACAGGTCCGGATGATGCCAGGGAGCACACAGCTTTCAGCCCAAGAGAAAACAAGAAAACATCCCATAAGAGAAATGCTGCGGTGCTGCAAGCTGAGGCGAGAGCGGTCAGTCCCGAAACCTGCATTTCAAACAGTGGAGCTCGGCAACATGTCTATCTGT
>CAKALG010044565.1:0-11785 GCA_916700815.1 Helicolenus hilgendorfi
ATGCCCAGGTTCCTGCAGCCTTCCTGGGGCTGCTGACTGGACAGGAAGTCCCTCTCCTGGGTCAGATCCACAATCACCTGGAAGTGGTTTTGATAAATTCACGTTTAAATTCTTGTTTTGAAATAATGTTAGGGGCAAACTTCTTCTTTAAACTTGACCAATTTCCTGACATAAATGTATTTATTAGTGTGTTCAATTGGAAAATCTTCTGAAATAGCATCACCGTAAATTCCGGACTATAAGCCGCTACTTTTTTCCCATGCTTTGAACCCTGCGGCTTATACAATGATGCGGCTAATCTACATAGTTTTACGGGCTAACGGCCCAGCTAAAAAGCACTGCTCGTTTTGGACAGCACAAATTCACCCCGAGACGAAAGTGACACCGAGAGCGACAACGACAGAGAGACTGAGAAAGTGTGTGATGAAGTCATTCTGAGGCTGTTCAACTCCGACACTGAAGAAGACGACTTCAATGGTTTCAGTGCGCAGGAGGAAGATGAACATAGCGATCAGTGACTTTTCTGGTAGGCTAACGGGCTACGGCTAGTAGGCTGGTTATTTTTCAAACCAGCAGTGTTATTGCCATGTTACGTTACTGTCGTTTTACTGTCGTGTTACTGCTGTGTAACTGCCATGTTACAGGCATTGTTCAGAAAACAAGCATTTCGTTAATTAAAATTTTTAAAAAAAAACTTTATTTGTAGCATCTTTCTGTGTAAATATCTCATGTTACAACGTGGACACCTGCAGCTTATAGACAAGTGCGGCTTATATATGTACAATTTTTTTTTTCTTTTTAAATTTAGTTGGTGCGGCTTATATTCAGGTGCGCTTAATAGTCCGGAATTTACGGTATACAATTTAACAAATCGAAGCTCAAAATAGTGATATTTCATCAAAATCACTTTATTTCACGTGTCTCATTTCAAATTTCACTAAAAATAAACCGTTTGCTTGAACCACATTCGGTTAAAAACATTAAATTCTGAGCTCCTCTGTGAAACTTGGGAGGCCATGAGTGACCGGCTGAGACCAACAGTCACATGACAAAAATGAATTGAAACTTGGACTGAGCCGTTCCCACAGAGCAGAGAGGAGAGGACAAGAGATGTTGATCAACTCTTTCTTTTGTAATGATGTATGGCATTTGTGGATGCTAATATAGATTTTTTTTTTTCTAACCGGTATTTTTAATAGAGATTTTAATTGAATGAAATGTTTTAATCATCATTAATAAAGTCCCAGTACCTCAGTGGCTTTGTCTCTCTGGTCGATCAGTTGCTGTAGCGACGCGGCCATGTTGCGGGACAGAGGTTCCAGTTCTTCATGTGCCAGCTCTTCTCCTTCCTCCAGCCAGGACAGGTCCAGAACATTCAGCTGGTTATGGGTCACCTGCAAACCCACACAAAGTAACAAAGTCAGGCTGTATACAGTAGGATAGTATATAGCGGCTTCCTGTTCAGTGCTCATTCTAGCACTTTATTAGATCTGTTGGTAAGAATATTAAAACCCTTACTACGCCTTTTTACAGCTGCACTGTTTGATTAAATGGAACATTAATTTAATTTAATTAAATATTGCTGTAATTTGTCTTGGACTTGTTTGACACATTTGGAGACCTCGGGATTTAAAACAATAAAGTTCTGCGAGTTTGAACAATGCTCGTCCACACAGCAAGCAACAACAGACTCTTCAAAGTGTCTGTGGGGTTGAATAGCATGAGAAAGCATTAGCATGACCTCATCATCCGAGTCCTCCAGCTGGTAAAATAAAGGGCTGACCTGACATGGCTGGACTGAAGTAAATAAGCAAGCTGTCTGAAAACAGGAAGGAGCTATATTAAACATCATAATTCATAACAGAGTCTTTAAATAGATTACTGCTGACAAAGCAGTTATTGTTCTTTGATGTCAGCTGATGTTGGACATGTTTCATGCTGCGTGGAGATAAAACAATGTGAACAATTATTTTCACTCCAGATACCCAGATGTATGAGTACAAGCACTGAAGAAGGGAGTTTTTTTATGATACTTCCCCTTGAAGACGTTTTTCGCCGCGTTTCCAACGCAGAAAACTAAGAACCTTTTGAGGAACTCATTGCATTTTACCCCCAAAAAGGCCCTGATCGTGGGGTAGTACTTTCTGAAAGTACAGGAACTTGTGGTGGAAACACAGACAACAGTGGGCTGAAGGAACCTTTTAGTTCCTTGAAAAAAAATAGTTCCGGGGACTTTTAGTGAACTACTAAACTCTTCTTCTAGTCTTTATAATTTATGGTCAGTGATGATTTCAGTGAACACATATTTGAACTTGTGATCTACATGCATCACTGGTGTGTTTCTATCAGAGGCTAGCACCGCGCTCCACTGACCTCCTGGATGTGAGAGACGATGGCAGCTTGGGTCTCGATGTCCAGCAGCTTGATCTTCTCGATCATCTCCTCCTTACGCTCACACTGACACACACAAAGCAGGACATTAAGATAACACAAACACATTTTATAAAATTATGGTCGTTAATGTCTCCATCACATCGGTGTCCAGCAGTACAGGACTATGGGAAATGTAGTATGATGAAGAATGCTAGTTTGGCAAATGTCTATTTGACCGCTGCTGAGGTGGATAAGTGTTGTTTTATACAACATCAGCAACGTTTTTTAACGTGGCTTTATCCACAGCTCCCTCCCTCCATTCATTCATCACTCCCTCGTGGCCTCTACCCTGGAACCAGTAGAACCAGTACAGGTAGGGAGGGAGACAAAAGGAGGGAAGACTGAAAGAAAGGGAGGAAAATTAGGAAGGAGGGAGCAATGAAGGGAGAAACAGGACGGCTGTGTGCAAAGGAAAAGACGTTCAGAGCCACGAGGGAACAACAAAGAGCTGAACGAACAAACAGAGAAACCACCTGCGTCCCCGACCTCCCACATGACTAGCCCCTCATCTTTTCATTACAGGTAACCCCCATTAACTCTTAACTCGCCGTATCTGGCTGAAATGAAATTTGGAAAGAAGAGATTTCAAAGTTGACTAAAATAATTTCAAAAATTGTCTGGTTTGCACTTCCAACCTTGTTTCTTATACAATAACACCTGTCACAGTGTCACAGTGGCCTCAAGCAGGCCTCTTAAACCACCAATCCGTGCCAACCAATACCACACATTCTCATTATACAGTACCATGATTATAATGGTTATTACTGTATACATAAACCGGTGATGGAAGTCCGTGTGCATTGTGATCCTGCAGTCCCACCCTGCAGCTTATCAGCAGGCACATCCCAACGGCTGTGCTCAGACATGCAAAACTAAATAGACACAAATACACTTCCTGCTGAGAGACTGGGTGGTACAGTAAGCTGCTGGGTTTGGGCGTGTGTGTGTGTGTGTGTGTGTGTGTGTGTGTGTGTGTGTGTGTGTGTGAGAGAGAGCACGTGTGTGTTACCTGGACAGCACAGCCTAGTATCAGCAACAGAAGTCTTTTCAGCTGCTCCATGCTCTTAGCTGGAGGAAACAAAACACATACTTTATATCAGAATGCAGACGATCATTCAACGCTTTTTGGAGTTCAGACACACAAAGTAGTTTGAATCCAAGCAACCGCGATAGAGCTGAATACAACTAGTGAAAATAACAAGTCACAAGTCACAAGAGAAAAGTGGAACAAAAGTCACACGGCAAGTCTTTGAATATAATGTTTGAAGAAATGTTCTAAAGGCTGATTGAGGCTGTTTCCACACCTCAGGCACTGTTAGAGTATATTACAGCTAACCTCTCACCCTGACTACAGACTCTCTATTGTTATTCAACCACAACAGCAGCAGCTTTAAACTCTGCCAAGACACAGCCAATATCGACACTTTTAATCTGTATACTACTACATCTGCCGCAATGACTCCCTCTCAAAGTAGACTCAGTGTCATTATATATAAAGTGCTCCAGAAATGAGTTCTAAATTAGCATTTTAGCACTTCTGGTTCCTTCGTCTGGAAGTCAATGGGTTTTCAGTTAGATGCCTGAAATAAGGTCTGTGGTTAACACAAGCTGAGGAGATTTTAACGTTCTACAATATAAAATGTTGAAATGTAGAAACTGAGAACAGAATTAAATCCTGGGATCAGAGGGAACAACTACGTCACAGTGGTGGTGAATGTAACTGGCCACGCAAACAAGAGGTTAAAGAGGACCATCCCAACATACAGTATGGTCATGATGAGGGAGTTTTTTTAACTGCTCCATAGGAGGATACACGTGTACAGTATAATACATGTGTATTAGAGCACAGACAAGGAGGAGGTAGTGGACATACTGTATGTAGGACCTGGTCAGTAATGGGGTGTATGATGTGTGGGAGTGTGTGTTACCTGATATTGGGTCCTTGGCGATGCAGAGGATGTTAGGAAGGGGCATGACTATTAACTGCTGTAAGGTCTCCTGCAGGTGAGGGAACAAATACATTTTCAATCTTATGGTCATAATGATAACTGTGCAAGAGGCAGTATTACTGACAAGCACTACAGGAGCACTAGAAAGTGTCCATCAGAAGACAACTGGGGACAACAAAAGCATTAAGGTGGGTCGGATTATTGATGCTGATATGAAAAAAATATTTAACACATCAACATTTTCGATAAGGATCCCTTAAGTTTGGTCATCAAAGAATTGTGATGAAGATACAGTATGTGCTTAGGACAACATTTTACAATTGAAAAATAAACTTGTCAGTGCTCTCTATCATGTGTTTGGCATACCTGTATTGCAGTTTTCTTGTGGCTTGTTGGCCAGGTGATATGCCTAAACATCAGTGACGAGCTAAAATCAGTGGATAATACAAGTCATGGCGATGCATCTGATGGGCTCTAAATAAGTAAGTTACTTATTTATTTTTTGAAGACAAGGTGAATAGTAGTGCTATCAATGTTAACGCCATAATGAGACAATGCAAATTCTTTTTAATGCCACTAATTTATTTAACGCATTAACACAACTTGCACTTCAAGTTTTAAAGAGTGAAGATACTGGTATCATATGAAACTAAAAATCTGATGAATCCATTGGTACCAACCAGGTTATACTAGCCTGTCATGAAGGAGGTTAAATAACGCTCCAACCTTGCGTTAAATTTTGGCGAGGAAAAACGGTCATGTCCATTTTCAAAGGGGTCCCTTGACCTCTGACCTCCAGATGTGTGAATGTAAATGGGTTCTATGGGTACCCACGAGTCTCCTCTTTACAGACATGCCCACTTTATGATCATCACATGCAGTTTGGGGCAAGTCATAGTCAAGTCAGCACACTGACACACTGACAGCTGTTGTTGCCTGTTGGGCTGCAGTTTACCATGTTATATTTGAGCATATTGTTTTATGCTAAATGCAGTACCTGTGAGGGTTTCTGGATCAATATCTGTCATCGCTTTGTGTTGTTAATAGATTTCCAATGATAAATATATACATACATTTGCATGAAGCAGCATATTTGTCCACTCTCATGTTGATAAGAGTATTAAATACTTGACAAATCTCCCTTTAAGGTTAATTTTGAACGGATAAAAAATGTTGATTCATTTGCAATTAAAGTGGCAGTAGGCAGTATATTTTTGGCATCATTGGGCTAAAATTCCATAATAACCTTTCGGCATATTGTAATTCAAGTGTTCTGAGAGAAAACTAGACTTCTGCACCTCCTCATGGCTCTGTTTACAGGCTTTAAAAAATCTTTGACCAATCACAGGTCATTTCAGAGAGAGAGCGCTCCTATTGGCTGTTCTCCAGTCATGTGAGCGTTGCTTACCGTTTCTTCAAGCCATCTCAACCTGTTCTCACAAACTTTCTCATTTTACAGATAAACCGTGCACTACAAGATGTTTCTGAAAATATCTGAGGATAGAAATAGGCATTAGCGTAACAGAATATTGATTCATATTTGATCAGCGCTGTCTAGTTTGACCGTTTGGTCGGAGTTCGCGAGTGATTGACAGCCGGCTCTCATAGACAGCAGACCTCAGATCAGCTCTGACTGCTTGTTTTCCTCCGGTCTGAGAAATCTTGCAGATGTCGTTAGGAGCACCGGAGGACACAGAGGCACATAATTTTTTTCAGGTTAACTGTTTCATGTACTACTGTCACGATGTAGCGACCATTTTATTAAAATATTTTTTTTTAATCATATTTGCTCCGATCTCGCCTACTTCAGCTTTAACTATTTTAATCGATTAACAGCCCTAATAAATATTTTATGAAATCAGATGTAAAAACTTTCTCTGACATTTGTCTATAACAGTTTCTAAAATTGTTTAACATCAGATTTTTACCACCAGGTGGGCAAAAATCTAATGTGTGGCCCAAATATGACATTGACGACACCAGGGGAAACGAATCAAAGTCCAGCCACCAACTGACCCAGACTTGTGCACCTACATGTTTGTGTGTGTATAGGCGAGCAGCCAACAGGAAACACCCTGCTGTCGATGTGTGTGTGTGTGTGTGTGTGTGTGTGTGTGTGTGTGTGTGTGTGTGAGTCAGGAAAGAAACAGCCCACTAGGAGGGAATGCTTTCCATTCCAGAATATCCTCTCCTGTCTCCCAAAAACACACCTCATTGTCCAGACGGGAAGAGAAAATTTGAGACAAACGCTTTAAATATTTTCTTCTAAACTCTAATTAATCAGATGCCATCACAGAAACCAGAGCACAGGGGAGAGGCTGAGGTGCTTTGTCTTTATCAAAACATGGCATTTGACTGCCAAAGCGAGTTGTTTTGAGATGAGGAAACATGAAAAAGGTCACATAGGACGACATTAGGTTTAGAGAAAGGACACATGGGAGGAGACATGCCGATGACCCCTGGCTAAGGAGAAGGGAAGTGTGTGTGTGTGTTAGATCTGGGTGTTGTGGGATGAGGGAAGTGACTGTCAGCAGGGAAGGGCTGGCTGGAATAAAACACTCACACACACACACACACACACCTGCACACAGTCTCACACACACCTTCTCACGATAGGGAAAGATATCAAAGTTCACATGTGAGTTGGTTTCCATAGTCAATATGGACTGGATTTCTTAATGAGCTAGTGTACGTGTGGTCACGGTCACAATTTGATGAGATATGGGGCTCTGGTCTGGAGTGTCATCTGCTAAGCAGGCAAATTAACACACGCATCAGCTTACACCACGGTTACAGCTGAGCTGAAGGACAGCTTTGAGTAGTGCTATACCTGCAGATAGTGTTACACCGGTGGCTCATACAGCAGGAGGTAACGAGAGACCACACCAGTCTCTGTCTGTCTGTCTTACACACACACACACACACACACACACACACTGCACGGTGTGAATAAAACATGCAAGCTGGCTACCAGATGTCTTTAAGGCACAGCAGGAATTCAGCTGAAACACACCGTCAGTCTGGAAACTCTGCCAACAAGTTTTTGTTTGTTTCATCGAGACACACATTAAGTCAACGGCAACCATTAACTAAATATACTCTCGAGGTAGGGGAGCCATGGATGTATAAACAGAACTGGGTCGGATGCGGGCCGCCGTTCATTTCTATGAAAGTTGCTCAGTGGTGCATGAAGCTAAAAAAAAGCTCAACTTCCAAGTATAATAATAAAAATGATAAAAGTACCCAGATAATCCGCATCCTTTGGGCCCATAGAGCAGGAGCAGTAGTGTTTTCCTTTAAGCGCCCAGCCTTCAGTCCAGCCTCGGTCTGGTTAAATAAGGGCTGTTAGAGCGTTCGTACTGGGAAGTTGATTTACAAAATTATCCTCTGAGTTACAGGCGTCTCTTTCCCGATTTTTGTTAACTTTTTTAACATTAGACCATCGGGGGAAAAAGTTGAATCGCACACTTCTAGAGACTTTTACTTTGGAAAATATCTAAATTAATCCAGTAAAAATGTTTGATTTTTAGCATGTATGTAGTCAAAGATGTCCTGAAGTCAAATATATCAGTCATTGTCTGGCATTATTTATAAAAATGTTTCCAGCAACCCAAAAATCAAAGAATAAAGACATTTCCCTCACAAATCAGTGGTATTTTCTTTTTTAATTTATAAGGGACATGTAATGATTTATACTTCTGGTGAATATAATCCATCAATCTTATTTCCATATATGTATTTTGTACATATAGTTCCCTTTGTTAAAACCTTATTTTGAAAAGCGGACGTAGTCCCATGTGTCTACTTCCTCTAACTTCTCCAAGGTGGTCTCTAGCTCTCCCGTCAGCTCCGTTCTCTTTAAACATCCATGGTCAGCTCCATCGGGGCCGTTTGAATGAATTTAACATAAATGTCAGTATATGGGTGCGCTACAGTTGTAGCGTCGGCCCATTTGACCACGGAGATGAGAGTGACGGCCGGCATGACCTCAACGTTACCGTGAAACGATAACGTTTCCTGTCCGTGACAGAGTTAGCGTGCAGGTTTAGCCGTTATGTCTAGCTCTACTTTTCCTGTCAATGTGTGAAACCCAAAGTGTTTCCATCCTTTACTGGATGTGTAGTGTTTACCACGCTGGATTGAATAGCTCTGAGGCATTCATGGTGTGAAGTAACCTTACTATATTTTAGTACTAGTAGTAGTATTTCAGGATACTTTGATGATTGTGTTTTTGTCCACAATAATAGCAGCATGAGGATTTGATGCCGGCACAGCTTTAATGGGGAGGAAAGAGAGAAACGTTCTGTTGATTCAGAGCTCTGAGGTGTGTTTAGGTTGGTGTTTCCATTTTGGAAAAAAAAGATTATAGCTTAAATGCCACGGCTAAGGTCAGAGCTAACTAGGAGGCTGTTTATTATAGATGAGGCAGATAGACTTACACTCTCTAATACCACCTGGACCGACACTATGTAGACTATAATTGTGGTGTATATTTATTTTTCAGTGTACACAAATTAAATAATAAGACAGTGTGAATAGGGTAGATGTCAATGTCTGATCAAAATGTACTCTGTGTGACTTTAAATGTTTGTGTGTGCGTGTGTGTGTGTGTGTACTAGTGATAGCTCAGATCTATGAATATTCTCCTGCAGCAACATCACCAGCAGGATCTAACACTTAAAACTGACATGGGATCAATACAGCCTGCTCTATGACCCATTTAGACACACACACACACACACACACACACACACACACACACACACACACACACACACACACACACACACACACACACACACACACACACACACACACACACACACACACACACACACACACACACACACACACACGCCAGGCCTAAATCCATGGCCCACTAACACACTGGGCTCACATTTCTAATCCGAGATCAATAAAATGGTGGCAGCTAACAGCAGATCTGAGCCGCTGGGTTCCGTGTTCACAACTTTCTCACCACTTTAAAATCCAAAACGAAAAACCCGTTCCTCAGCAACAAGCAACGGGCAGAACATACAAATGAGAAGAGCAAAGCATCATCAGCCTTTGACCTGTGACTTCAAAATAAAAAGTAAAGATGTGACTTTGCTCTACACATTTTTGCCGACTTTGGCTTCCACATTATGTCATTTCATTCTCAGTCATGTGAGGATAAAAAAATGGGACAAGTGTAGTAAAATTTGAGGTGAAAGAGAAAATCATAGGCAGTATTAAAGGTCCCATAATGTAAAAAGTGAGATTTTCATGTCTTTTATATGATAGGGCAGGTTTAAGTGATATATAAATACTGTGAAAGTATCAAAACACTCATTTCATGGAGAAATACACACAGTCCGTATTCAGAAAACTGTGCGTTTGAAACAAGCCGTCAGGATTTCGGTCCATTTGTGATGTCACAAATCTACAATATTTAGACCGTTTCAAAGTTTTAAACATAAACATACTAAATGTGTCCCAGTTTATTTCCTGTTTCAGTGTACCGTATGTGAATGACATCAGCTGACAGGAAGTAAACATGGACCCAAGCTGTTTCCTAGCAGAGTTAATTCCATTGCCATGTCGTTGAAATGCGCTAAAACGGAGCGTTTCAGACAGAGGGTGAATACAGGTATATTCAGACAGACAGGATGAGAAAAAATAATGTGTTTTTTGAACATCAAAGCATGTAAACATGTTTTAGCAGAAACTCAAAATGCAAGTATGAACCTGAAAATGAGCACGATATGGGACCTTTAAGGATTCACGTTTGACTGACCTACCCATTAAACACTCAGAAGTGTACTGTTGCTCAACCGATAGCGGGCACAATATGAAAACTTCAAGAGATGTAAAGAAGCGTCTACCCTGTAACATACTAACAAATGAAAAAAATCTGAGTTTACACGTTTTTTTTTGCAAATTAAGTTTTAAAGCTACGGTTGGTAATCTTCACAAACATGTTGTTTTATATTTGTTGAAATTCTCATTACATCCCGCCTCTGTCTCCTGAATGGTTGGTCTACTGGGTAATCTAACCACGTTCTAACACCCTCATAGAGGTTAACATGGAGGACGAAATGTGTTCAAATCAAAAGGGTGATGTCAGAAAGTGACTGAGAGAATTCCCCACACTACATGACGTTAGAGTAAAATCAAAAAGTAACACTACCCTCTAGTAACCTCACGGTGCAGCCTCACCCCTCCACCACACACACACACACACACACACACACACACACACACACACACAAACACGTAAAAACAGCAGTCATTCCTAACAGCGGCTGCCAGTTAGTTCTGGCAATAAAACACCGTCAACGAGTGTGACCAGGGTCAGCGACAACACAACACACACACAGGCATGCACATGCACTAACTCACACACATTGAACATTACAATCCACCCAGCCAGGGTGTGTGTGTGTGTGTGTGTGTGTTTGTGTGTACGAAGTAGGCCAGAGGATATGGAGTTCAAAACATCCCATGTAGGCTCAGGGCTTTGTTCTGTGGTTCCCACAGTAACCAAGGAGGAGTAAAGTGAAGGGGGAAAGGGGCGCCGGAGAGAGAAAGAGAGAGAGAGAGAGAGAGAGAGAGAGAGAGAGAGAGAGAGAGAGAGAGAGAGAGAGAGAGAGAGAGAGAGAGAGAGAGAGTTCTGCTTAAGTTACTACACAACAATAAAATGTCTTTCACAAGAGCCAGAGTTTCACACTGCTAAATGACAGAGCTGTCACACTCCGTCATTTAGTCCTTCCTGTCTTTTCTTATCAGCTGGTCACTGACAACGACACGGTGACGTTTGGGTTTTGATTTTTGTCTTTTTACACCAACAATAGAGCTACTTGTACGTTCTCAGAAACTCCTCGTACTCGTGTAACTTTCATTTTGAGGAGATAAAAGCGGTTGCTTGTATTGCTTGCCATTGACAGTCTGCAAATAGTTGTAATCTGATGACCTACAGTCATTTGATCCTGTCACTGTAGAACTTCATTTCTATTACCCCCTTAGCCCCGGGGGTTAAAGTGGGCCGTCACTCACTTGTCTTGTGGAGCAGATACGCTTCCATTTGATTTAATGTATCATCACAGTTAGGGTGGTCGGGGGGAGGCAGGCTTAATATTACGGGGCTCCCCTTAGAACGAGTTATATGAGTTTTGAACTTATTAACCAAATTTACATCATACTTGCCAACTCACCCGATTTTCCCAGGGGACTACTGTTTTTCATTCGGGGTCACAATTCTCCCGATTTCGGACACATTTTCACGCCTTTTTTTCTTTTTCCTTATCTCAACATGTTTGTGGTTTCTACAGGGTGTTATAAACCATAAGCCCTACTGTTTCCACCGAGGACGGCAATAGAGCTACACCAAATGTCTTTTTCCCGGCGGAGGAGAGCTGCTCTCG
>CAKALG010044571.1:0-10401 GCA_916700815.1 Helicolenus hilgendorfi
TCCGAGCCACGCAGGAGGAATTCCAGGGCGGGGTGACTGAGAGCGTCAGAAGGAAATGTCAAAGACAGACAGCGGCGTCAGGCTGCCGTACCCCCGGACCTGTTTACTCAATACCTGATTAAACTGCAACCATGAAGGAATTCAACATCCAGAGTGGAGCATGAGTCAAACAAAACTGGCGTTTAGTCACTAATGTGCAGCGCAGAAATATCAAGTGGGACAATTTTATTTGAAAACCACCTTTTGGAATATATTATGTAATAGACATACGCTCTTAATTTCACAGTGATAGAATGCAACTTTTCGTCTGTGACCAACAGAATTCAATTATATTTATGGGAAAGATGATACTGTTTTAAAAACAACAGCGAGTGGAAACGTTACCCTGATCAGTTGGCTTTCATGTCAACAGTTAGTGTTTTTTTTTTTTTCCAATTCAGACACTTACCACAAGGAATTAACCATTTGTAGGACATGCTTATACAGTCAGAAAAGGAAAAGGTTCTGCTCTTTGAGATAGCTCTAAAAGAATCCGAGCAGCACTGAAGATTCTGGTGGGAGAACTAATCCATCAGTTCAATTTGAGTTAAATCAACAATATTAAAAGCTAGCACGTAAGGAGGTTCAACTTCTTGTTATTTTTTTTTGTGTTTTCCTATGAATGTCCAGCAACACAAGCGATCAGCGCCCTGTGCAAGTCCCTGTGTTGTTTAGGCAACAAAACTACTTAGTTAGACCAGGGAAAAGATTGTGATGGTTTGGGTTAAATTAAGTGCAGAAGAGGTGTTACTTAAAGGTGCTAAATTCGAAATTTAGAGCATATGTATGATTGAAGGATTGCCTCCACACGGCTCTTAACATGGAAACGACTGAGCTGGCGGTTAGCAACTAATGGTGCTAACAGCATGAAAAGTGCAAACAGCGGCGACGGTATTGACAGAGCTAACAGTGTTAACCTGAGGGGGAATACCTCCCCTCTGGGGTATTATACCGCCGCTTGGTCAGTTCCCCTATGCATCGGAGACCGACACACGAGGTACCCCTGTTATATTACTTTTGGACGGACCAGGGACGGCATGTCAATTTACGCTCATTACATGCATAGTAACCTTTCAAAATAATTTTTGAAAACGGTCGTGGTTGACATTAACTTCACTGACTAACAACTCACATGACTCACAGGGCTGACAATACTAAACGGCCTACCTCACTACGGACTCACGGGACTGATGGTACCGACGAGTCACGTGACTAAAGACTCACGTGACAAAATAAGTCAACGTTACTTTTAGTTCCACACAGGACACGAACACCGGTCTCCTAGTTGAAAGTCTTGTTTTTGTTTGACCCATCCACCACAACTCCCACCCACCCTGAGCACACTCTCATGCTATTAATACTACATCAGTTGCTGCAACTGTCAGGTAACGCTGCGGGTAAGTTTACATTGTAGTTAGTTAAAAGCCTGGTTTGATCTCAGTCACTAAAGGGTGACTCTGTGCACCAGCTTCCAATGCCGAAGGGCACTGACAAAAAGGCGGTATTTGACGAGTTGGGAGTGAGAACGGGTTGGTGGGTCATCTGTCAACCCTGAATTCCTCCCTACGCTCTTTATACTACGTCACCTGTCCTGGCTCACGATTACGTGGGTTACATACAAATTGATTACGTGGGTTATATACAAATTACAGTGCATTGCTTTTCGGAGGTATAGGTATGTACAGCGTATGAGAACAGTCTGGGAGGTTGGGGTTTGTCTTGCATCTTCCTTTGTTTATGTATTAATGCAGATAAACCACGTGATGAAGTTAAAGGGGAAACGCATCTGAAATAAAGTCTTCTTTGGTGGAATTTCTTGGCTCTCTCTCCCTGATTCTGGTTGACCCACGTCTGTTGTCTAAATGTCCAGAGCCTCTAGACCTTGTCACTTTGGCCACCTGAACACGGTGATTGAGAAGCAATGAAGCATGCCAATCGGCTAATCTAACGCAACTTCAGTGCTCCACCTGAAGTAACTCTAGGCTCGATTTCTTTCAGATAAATCTCCCACAGTTTTGAGCCACTACTGTTGCCCCAACTGTATCCATCTGGGTATGGAGGATTAATTTTATTTAATTTTATAACCCCTTACCATTCTGCCCTCTTTTTTGAGAGGGGTAAGGGTAGGGGTGGGCGACAGTTGATGTTCGGGGGAAGATAAAAAGTCAACACTATATGTTTCATAGAAGTGGTGTACATCATCTGAAAGCTGTGAACCTGATTAATCAGGGCTTAGAACATGATGATATACGTATATGATGGTCATCCCCATGCTCTATTATGTCTCGTAAGTTGTTGCAGCAATTTTTGGGTTGATACCATTTGTTACCCAGATTTGGTGCTAAATTTAACCTTTTTTTTTTTACCATTCAAGAACTGATAAAAATGATCAATAATGTCTCCAAAACACCACATCAAGCCACCAAGACCTTGAGGAACACCATAGAAAAAGCCATGCTGTGATTTGGTTTCAAAAACTTTTGTCATTTGGAGATTTTTGCAAGAATTGCATTTTTCGGTGATTGAATAACGAGCACTTCTGTTCTGGAAACTGCTCAGAAACCCCCTTATTGCAATATACCAAGGAAAGCCATCCATCGTCTGAATGCTCTATGTCTCTAGTTTGTGGTGGTAAAGTTCCATGAGGCTGTGATTATCCTAGAGGTCACCACAAGTTATTTTATACAGTGATGTCAAGTTTCAAAAAATGGTCTCAATACAATGAAATTGCTACTACAACATCATCACACATGAATACAGTTGGGCTCATTGGATCCACAAGAGTCTCAGCTTTACGGTGTTACCCAATTTTTGCAATTCCAAGACTGTTTAGGGACCCCAGTATGTAGAAATATTCAACACACCATTTTAGAATAGGCGAAAATAACACATTTGTACTGCATTCAAGAAACTGCATGTGATGATCATGAAGTGGGCATGTCTGTAAAGGGGAGACTCGTGGGTACCCATAGAACCCATTTACATTCACTGATCTGGAGGTCAGAGGTCAAGCGACCCCTTTGAAAATCGCCGTGCCAGTTTTTCCTCACCAAAATTTAGCCCAACTTTGTAGCGTTATTTAGTGTAACCTACAAGCTAGCATGAGATGATTGGTACCAATGAATTCCTTAGGTCTAGTTTCACATGATATCAGTATCTTCCCTCTACCTTGAAAACTGAGCTCGCTACAACCTCTGAAAGACAGAATAGCGGCCGTAACAGTAAACAATAACTAGTGATCTGGCACTTCTTTGTCTCTCTTTTCCAGAGATTTTAAAGGACCATATGTCATATAGCTCTATAAAAAAAAATTAATTCAAGTAACAAAAGGAAAATACCCCAATCACAGTTGTCTGCTTTTACTAGTTTAACAGCACCATGGCAAGAATTAGATTAAGTGACTTTGGCAGATTCCATCGTCCACACTGACGTGCTGTTCCGGTATTCTCCTCTTGTTAAATCAGCCGGACATTTGAAGCTTGGAAAAAAAGGCCATGATGGAAAATCTTCCTCCCTCTGAATGTCCATCCCTTTATTTTATGAGGAGACGATGACTGGTATTTTTACAGGGCATCCGCTGGTGTCCTTTAAGGTCAGTGATTTCAGCTGTATGGGCCTTGTTACGGCATAAAAGTAAACCGAAGAAAGATGACAAAGAAAGAAGATTCTGTGTTCAAATTAAGCCGCAAAATGTCTTCACAGCTGTTTTCACACAGGAACTATACTTCACCGACATTAGTTGAATGCACGCCATCCACTGTACAGACTTTATTCTGATGGGGAGACAAGACTCTATAAGACACAGCCAGGTCATGACCCTCACAGAAGCCAGCACTCTGCTGTACTTGTGTATAAAGTTTTCCACTTTCCCAGGCGTTTGTTTCAATACCCAGACTTCAAAGAGCACTTGAAAAGGTAGAGATATCTACCCAGCCCCACATCCACTCCCCATTTACACAGGGGGAAAGTGGAGCAATGTGGTTCATATTATTTGATAAGCATCCCATATTCTCAAAGGTATTTTAATGACCTGTGGATAGTGCTTTCATGGTCCCGACGCTAACTCTCCAATGACATTTAGGGAGCCTGCACATGGAAGGGTCTTTGGGTGAAAAAGGGCTAGCCGGGTCTTTATTACGCAATGACACCCGGCGCGTAGACATCGTTCTGTATGATGGCGAAGAAGATCAGTTTTCCTTTCTCCCAGACCGCTGGTATTCATTATGTATCTTCTTTTTCCATCTGTCCGTTTATTTTTCGCTGTCTGGAGATGTCAGGGCAAGCGTGTGTTCTTCCCCTGCCGTGACTGTACGAGTGTGTACTGATGGCCGTCAGGAGGGACACGTTGTGTATTGTTTTAGGCCGCGTGGCGTGCCAGCTGTCATGGATGGCCTTGGCCGAGGTTTTTCCTCCTGCCTCTGCGTTTCTCAGACGTTACAAGTGCAGTCTGTGAGGTCTTTGGGCAGCCGCGTCGAACCATATACTGTTAAGTTTAGACCAAAAACGGGTCTTGTCATGCAGGGTTTTTCACTACATCAGTATGGAGACTCAACTGAGTGCTGACGTCGGCCACCCAAGCACACTGCTGTCAGTATGTCATTGTAATTGGGCTATGATTTCATATGTATTACTTACTTTTTTTTTTTACCTGACTGCAGACTGATTTTTCAAAGAGATTGTGTGATTGCACTAAAAACACGCGTGGCCATCCCGACGATGTCAACAAAGCACGGAGAAGCTCAGATTACAACACACACGGAGGGAGAGTGACTTCCTTCTCTGCTCAGGTAGACATTACTCATCTATATATTTATTTATAGGAAAAATGTTTTTGGTATCGTAACCTTTCAGCATATTGTAATTCAAGTGTTCTGAGAGAAAACTAGACTGCTGCACCTCCTCATGGCTCTGTTGTTAGGCTTTAAAACATCTGCTCAGAGACGACAAGGCTCCAGATCGGCTCTGATTGGTTGTTTTCCTCCGGTCTGTGAAATCTTGCAGATGCCGTTAGGAGCACCGGAGGACACAGAGGAACATGATTTTTTTCAGATTACCTGTCTCATGCACTACTGTCAGGATATTCTGACCGTTTTATAAAAGTAACTTTTAAAAATCACATTTGCTCCATTTCTACCTACTGCTGCTTTAATGCTCTGGATATCATATGGAGTACCTTTAACAAATTGTTTTTCTAT
Organism: Helicolenus hilgendorfi; assembly: GCA_916700815.1. NCBI lineage: Eukaryota > Metazoa > Chordata > Actinopteri > Perciformes > Sebastidae > Helicolenus > Helicolenus hilgendorfi. Next base: position 5,235 of record CAKALG010044571.1, read on the forward strand.
GGACAGTGCTATAATGAAGCCAAGTGATCTAAAATAACATCCATCAGTCTAACAGCCATCCCAAACTTTTGTCATCACCGTCGAGTTACACCACAAGTGATTGCACAAATACCCAGCGGCACAAATGGGATATGACCAGTAAAACAAATTTATCGAGACATTTGCCGTCTATGGAGCATCGATGCAAAAGATTCTCGTCTGCCATGTCTGACTTGGACGAAACGTCTCGCCACTTTTCCAGTCTCCTTTCCCGTCCTCTCGTCGGCATACAGCTGCATTGTTTGCCTTCATCACGCTACACCACAAAAGCCAAGTCTCACCCTTCGGGGGTGGGAGTTCGGCCTCATTTACCGACATCAGAGTTTGTTTGTGTGGATGAGTTATGGACTTACTCTGCTGGTATGTTCTTCTGTGGTGATTACAAAGGCCCATACAGTGACTGGGAAGCTTCCACTAAACTGTCACACAGCAACTTCTTTGTTTCAGAAAGACTTGCAGGAGGTGGCTCTTTACACAGCAAACACCCCAATCTCCCAACAGCCCCCCCTCCAACTGTAAACCTGCCAATCCCTCAGGGCCACCTGGCATCTCAACAGAGTCAAACAAAAAACAGCCTGGATCCAAACATGAGGCTTTTACTCATGGATCTGGAATATGTATTTCTCACTCTTGTTCATAGTGTGTATATTTTTTTTTTGGAATGGGATAATACTTCTGAGAATCCACATTTTCCTTTCCTCCAGAGATCTGCAAGGCCGGGGGAGGATTCTGGTCATGTTGCGGTTTTTAAGGCAAAATTCTGATTTTCTTTGATGTATTTCGAAACAGAGAGCGCAGTCCAAGTGACAGTGCCCGGTCTGAGCAGCTCTACGCTGGTTTGCTTTTGCCCCCATGTCTTTCAATAATTTCCATTCTTCTTTTATGTCTGGGAAAATGTGTTGTGGATTCCCGAGCTGTAACATACTGCAAATTGAGTGTAAAATGATAGAACCATGTGAATTGTGAGGATCGATGCATCATGATCTAAATATGCAGTCCGTGCGGAGTGCAGATTCGGCTTGCTCCTTTTTGGGTTTTTTTTTTTCAATGCAGAAATCTCTGTTCCAGCTTGAGAGAGATGAAACAGGGAAAGAATAGCAGCGCTGGACTATTTACCACAACATCTGAGATTTATACGAATAGATTAGATGATGAGTGTTCATCTCAAACTTATTAAATGCGAGGTCAAAGGTTCTCTGAACTTCAAAGAGAAAAGAAGTGCAAAATAAAAAAATAAAAAACACAACGGCAGATAATGTTAAAATAGTTGAACAAAAGATGGTAAACAAGACCATACCGCTGCTGCAAATACTTACCATGGTTTGGTTAATCCTGCTCCACTGCCAGATGTGCAGCGTTTAACAATAAGAACACAACAGACGCCACGAAATGTTACTTGCAAATCAGGAAATTACTTGCAAATCCAAAGTTTTTTTTATCTTTAGTTGCACTGATTTTCTAGATCGTCCTGAAACAGTCAACCATATTTATCTGGTTTCTGGAGTTTATTCATTGGTGAATAAACCGAGCACATTTTATTTATAGTAACATAACTTTATTTATATATCATGTTGCTGAGAAAAGCAGTTGGAAGTGTTGATGTGGGGCTTTCACGCAGAATCACATTTATGTCTTCAGACTATAAATACAAATTTCAAAAACATTTTTTAAACAACTTTGAATTATTAATATTTTTCAGTGATTTACAATGTTTAAAATCATTTTACATGTAAATAGACTGTATTATATTTTTATTTCTAACATTTTTGTGCTGTGAATAAAAAGTGAAAAAACATATTTTTCAACCTTGAACTGTTCTATAGTAATATTTTCAGTTATTATCACTAAAGATTTGTACATTTTTATAGGCGCATTTGTCATTTCACTTCAACCTAATGCCGGCTAACTGATTTGTTTTGTGCTCTCTTGTTTTTCAGCTTTCCATCAAACAGAAAACTGATGTATGACGTATTAAGTTGGAATATAAAGGACATATGACTAGTCTGAGTAATGCATAAATCTTGACACAGCTGTTTGATCATATGTGCAGAAAGGAGGAGGGTGTGATCGACATTTGGAAGAGTGAGAGACATAAAGGATCTGGAATGGAGGAGCAGGGTATCAATCAAACAGCAGCACGAGAGATGACCCTCTCCGTGAGATACAGAGTTCAGGACTCTGTCTTTCTTCTCCTCCTCTCCTCCCTCTTTTTCTTTGCTTTTATCCCTTTCCTTCCCTTTCTATGCATCACCCTGTCTGTCTTGTCTTTTACTCGCTTTGTTTCATGCAAAAGCCGCCATGTCCATACGGAATAGATTTGGAGGACCGCTTTGATCCTTTTGTTATGATTCTTTTATTTGCCTCAGCCACATCCTTCTCTCCGCTGCAGTCACCCCACAAGATGCTTTGAATTAGGCCGGAGGATGGGATGGAATGGGATGATAGGAGAGGAGAGGAGGTGGGGAGCGAGGGCTGAGTGATGCTCATGTCCAGTCCTGAGGAGGAGACCTGGAATGGAGAGGTAAGGAGTCGGCCTATAGGACATAGAGGAGTCCAGTCAAATTCACGTTCTACCTTCTCCTCTTTGTTCACATTGTCTTAAGTCCTCCATACACTGTAAGCCTCAAAATATATTGATCTGATCTGAAATAACATGTTGTGTGATGACATTTAGTAATTCTACTGTTTGGATTAAAGATATCTGAACCAAGAGTTTTAAGCCAGGGAAGTGTTGTGTTGCTGTGGTGATGATGCTCTCTCCTCTTTTCTGGTCACTTCCTTCAGTGGTACCAGTCCTCTTTTCTATTAGACTTTGGGAGTCAAAGAGGGATGAGGTTGCAACTGAGTTTTGTGTGTACATACGTGTGTGTGTGTGTGTGTGTGTGTGTGTGCGTGCTCCTGTCTTTGTGAGATCCAATTTGAGTTTTGGAACATTTTTCGGGAGTCTTTTTGAGTGGTCGTGACTTAAATGTATGTTAATGTTTCAATATAGCCAGTTGAGGGACCTGTGTGTGTACTCATACTGTATGTAAGTAATGTCAGGCTGGTCTCATACATCGTTCATAGCTATACCTATGAAATACCGATACTTCACCTATGAAATGCACCGCAATTCCTGTATATCCCATCGTCGGGATGGCCACGCGTGTTTTTGTATGTAATTCTCGTAATCGTGAACCAGGAAGTATATAGAGTGGCAAACACCGCCTAGAGAGGAGGTCGGGGTGGATGGATGGGTCTTAAAATACCAGACTTTCATCTAGGAAAACCAGAAGTCAGCGTTGATGTATTTGTCACGTAACTTACGTACTTCAGTTACGCAACTTCCTGAGTTATTTTAAGCCAAAACACAATCTTTTCCTAAACCTAACGAAGTAGTTCTCTTGCCTAAACCTAACTAAGTAGTTTTCTTGCCTAATCCTAACTAAGTCGTTTTGTTGTCTGAACATAAGGAAGTTGTTTCCTGTGAAGATGGAAGTTTATTTTGAAAAGACTGTATGCATGTAATGACCAGAAATTGACACGTGTTTCTGGACATTCGTAGGAAAACAAATGAAAAAAGGAGGAACATCTTTTTTGTAAGATATCATACGAACCTTTGTATGAGAATAAGTTGGTAAATTACCAATATGCACTTCCACATAATGCATGTGCATGCATGTAATATATTTTTTTTTTTGGTCCTTCCTGTGTGTACAGGTCAATAAATATTTAATGTGTTTTTGCAAGACCATCCATGTACTTGGTCTCTTTCTTCTTATACATATCTTTTAGAGACCTTTAATTAGGTGCGCTTTGCAGAAAAACTTGGCAAAGAGCGTTTGAGAGAAGGATTTGAGACACTGATATAATGGAACATTTACAGGCCACTTCCTCTCCTTTCAAACTCACCTGCTGCACTGAGCTTTCCATGAGGCTGTGCTTTACGGCGCGGTGAAGGGCACTGGACCATTCAATGTCATGGTTCAACCAGAATGATTTAGATTTGTTTGACCTAATATGTGTCTGCCCTGGTCCAAAGGTAACATGATGAGATACATGACTACAAACCTGTACTGATACAGACAGTAGCCTGTGATGCTGCAAACACGTATCAGATCTGCAGGAAGACTGAAAACCTGGATTACAGTGACAGCATCAACACAGATTAATTGGTGAGAGTGAGAATATGTTGCAACTGTAAAACATCTGGAATGTCAGGAATCTTGAAAAGCTTGCGGTAACACTTTATAACTAGAATGGCACTCGGAGAGCGCAGACCTCCGCCAAGGTGCGTGACATTAAAAACAGATCACAGCTCACAGCTGGCGGTACTGTGAGGTTATTATTAACACGGTGTGTTTCCGTGTAACGTATTGGCGGATGCCTCTCTCATTAAGCAGCCTTGTTATGTCTGTTTAATGTTACACTACGTTGTCTGTCATCCAGTCATCTACCACTTTTTTCTTTCCCAACGCGGACGGCCAGCAGCTGCCACCGCATGTCGAAGTCTCGCCACACATTATCACACTCAAAGAAGGAAGAAGGCAGGGTCATGCATCAGTCACACTGCGCAGGTGTTATACCCTGTGGTCTTAAAGCTCAGGCTGATTGGAATCGTTAAAAAAAAAAATCCTGAATCCGGATCATGATCCGGATCGCCACCAAAATCTAATGGATTCTTCATTGGGCCACACCCCAACCCTCCAAAAAATATCATTCAAATCTATCGCAGACTTTTGGAATAATCCTGCTAACAGACAGACAGAAAACAAACAAACAAACAAACTAACCAACGCCAGTTAACAAAACTATAATATATTAACCATATGGTTATACAATAACCATAATTTATTAATGATAAATTAATAGTTGAGTAAAATTGTGTTAATAGTTATTTTACTGTTAATAATAAACAGTGAAATGATGATTAATAATGTTTATTACACAGCTTTGTTGAATACTCTATTCTGATTGGTTAATCACGGTGCTCTACGGTCTGTTATTTCTTTATAGCAGACCGTTGCTATGTAAAACAGACCGTTGCTATGGGCGCAGTTCTGATCTCGTTTTTGTGTCAAATTATTGATTTCTTCAGTAAGTAGCCGTGTAATAAGCGGGATAATGTACAGCTAGCGGGTCATTGTTG
>CAKALG010044572.1:0-14018 GCA_916700815.1 Helicolenus hilgendorfi
TTCTTCTCATTTCTGTTTTGTTTTTCTGTTGTATTTTTTCCTGTGCTATTACTTTTAGTATCACCTCTTTTCTTTTCATAAATGTTTTTTTTTTCTCTTGTAATAGTCATATACTTTACACATTACACTTAACCAAGGCAGCACCTACCAGTTTTTAGATTAAACATAATCTATTTATGGCTGCTCCATTCATTCTTAATGGAGATTTTCTTGCATTTCTAACTTTTATTTTGACTATTTATTATAACCTCATAGTTCTTAGGGTAAGAAAATATCGGAATTATCGGTATATTATGTTTTGTGATACTGTATCGATTCTCAAAAACACTGTATTAACTAAGTTTACATGCAAAGATATGTGCCCTCTCATAGTATGTTTTGATGTTGGATATTACAGGGACAGTTATAAAAGCAAATGCTGATCCCACTGTTTTCCTAAAATTAGATTTAAAAAATCACATTATATCACCTTGCTTACAGGAACGCGATATATTGAATCGTATCCCCTGTATCGTGATACGTATCGTCAGGTTCTTGCCAATACACAGCCCCACTCCTTAGACTGGTTGAGTCATAAAATGCTGGAGAGTTTAAAATAACTCTACAATGGTATTATGATGCTGGTGAATTTAAAATAAAGAGTCCTAGAAATGAATGAGTAAGCTTGAGATGCGTATAAAATGCAGGTTATTATTGTGTGGCTGTAGAGTGCGTGGCTGTGATGTTGATTGGGTAATGAATGAGCAGAGGTCAGAGCTGGAAGTGGGCCATCTGAGAGGGTAACAGAGCTGGATGGGGGTGGATTTTACCAGCTGTGTGCTCTTTGATGTTTGTTAAGCAGGCTGCCCTTTGCTGCCTGTCTGTCTGTCTGTCTGTCTGTCTGTGTTTCACTGCTCTCAGATGTTCATCGTTAGCAGCCTCTACTTTTCCAGTCGGCCCTGAACACATCTTTTTGACCAAAATAGGCCTGATGACTGGTGTTTGTGGAGTCTTGCTCCACGTTTGTACTGAGTGACTGATACGTGGACATGAACAATCTTACTGACTAAAAGCCTTTACTGCACCGATCCCACTTTTTCAGTCCCGATACTGATAGCGATACTTGGGTACTTGGGTTTTAGGTATTGGTCGATAGTGAATATCTTTGGATTTTGGACTGTCGGTCGAACAAACAGTAATCTGAAGACATCACTCGGGGCTCTGTGAAATTCTGATTCTCACTATTTTCTGGTGTTTTACAGACCAAACAACAAATCGACTTATTGAGGAAATAATCAGCAGATTAATCAATAATGAAGAAAATCGTCAGTTAGGTTTATTGTTATCAGCTTTTATTGAATAATGAAAATATCAATACCGGTGTTTCGCTCAGAGATCCATTATTGGACAGGTCGTAATGTTGAGTGCTTATTGACGTGTTGTCTGGAGTTCTGCATACACTGTGTTTCTGTCAAGATAACACAAGAACAGACATGTTACTACTCAGCACATGTGGAACTACTACTGTGGTCGTCCTCCGTTTTTCCACGTGGTGTCACGTTCACTGTATAAACCATTTTTTTTAACATTTAAGTCTCCAAACTGTCGCCAACAATTTTCTTTCAGAATCCTGAGTCGTGCTTTTATTGTTTAACACATTGATGGAAGAACATTTTCACACTGAAAGATAACAAGTTTAGCCATGTCAGTAGTCGTATTAGAGGACCTGAAACTCTTAAATCTAATAAATATTAATAGAACAGCATGTGTCATCACAGCAGCACTGTGCTGTTACAGTCACAGCCATAATGAGGGAATCATCTGATATGATGTTAGCTGCAAAAACACATCTTTCTAAATCAAAGACGAGGGAATATTATACCTACAGTAAGTGACCTTGCTGCCAAACAGCCCTTTCTGAAGGGGAACTGAAGACGTATCCATCTACGCTCCATTTCTACATACTGGGGTCCCTAAACAGTCTTGAATTACATAAATTGGGTATCACTGTAAAGCTGTGACTCTTGTGGATCCAATGAGCCCAACTGTATTCATGTGTGATGATGTTAGTCCCCATAGGAGCCATTTCATTGTAGTGAGACTAAGGCTCAGTGATCGGATCACAAGTGGACAGCTTTAAGTACGTCCGTTCACACCTGGCGTTAGAACGAGTGTGTTCACATACTATACTTAACGCTGTCCACTTATGATCGGATCACTCAGGACGCATGTTAATACCAGGTCTGAACAGGACCCATGACCACCAAATGTGACCTCCCTGTATAAAATGACCTGTGGTGACCTCTAGGATAATCACAGCCTCATGAAACTTTACAGACACAAACTAGAGACCTAGAGCATTCAGAGGATGGATGGCTTTCCTAGCTAGATTGACAATAAGGGGGTTTCTGAGCAGTTTACACAACAGAAGCGCTCGCCATCCAATCGCCAAAAAATGCAATTCTTGCAGAAATCTCCAAATGTCAAAAGTTTTTGATCCCAAATCACAGCACGGCTTTTTCTATGGTGCTCCTCGAGGTCTTTGTGTCTTAATGGGGTATTTTGGAGGGACTATTGATCATTTTGATCAATTTTCCAGTGGTAAATTATGGTTACATTTAGCACCAAATCTGTGTAACAAATGGTATCAACCCAAAATTGCTGCAACAGCTTATGAGACGTAATAGAGCATGGGGATGACCATCAGAAACTTCTATCATCATGTTCTAAACCCTTATACACTTCCAGAACAACTGGACACAGTGCTGAGCAGCATCTCAAATTAATTTCCAGGTTCTCAGCTTTCAGATGATGTACACTTCTATGTGACATCTACTGTTGACCTGCTATTTCCCCTTAAAGAAGACTGAAACGGGTCTATTGTGAATCTCAGAGGGTTAAACTCGCGCAGATCAAAGCGTTGTGCGAGGCGAAAGTCAGACTTGTGTAGATTACGTGACTCGTGCGGCAGGTCTGGACCACTCCTGAATTTCATTCATACCTGCAGAGAAATGCCACAAATTCTCATAAATCAGTTCGTTTAAGAACAGATGTGTTTGTCCCAGTTGTTCTTGTGTGAGGCCCGGCGTTTTGTTCTGTGGAAATGAGTGCAACTTATCAAACCACAGATGATGATTCAGCCTTCAAATACAGGAACATTGTGTAAGATTGGATCTTTAGATGACTTAAAGTAGCCCCTACTGCTGTGTGCGTCGGTGCTTATGTTTTATGATCTGTATCTCCATCCTGGTTCAAACAGACAGGAAGGTCACCTTGCTGTTGTGAGAGGTTATATGACCGTGAGATGAAGAGTTTGAGGAAGGCGAGGCCACTCTCGTTCAGTTGCTGGATGTAACATGAAGAAACTTGCAGACATCCTGTGGTGAGAAGAACAGTGAGCTGTACTCATGAGTCACTTCTGCTGTCAGATAACAGGGAACAGGGATGGTTATGCTGAGTGTGTGCGTGATTCAGAGCTTGTGGCATCACATCCTGGTATTTTACCAACATGGCACAAACCCAACGGGGGCACTCCTTCCATCTGCCACACACACTGAAGTCATATCTTATTAAGTAGACGGTTGCTGTTGAGATAAATCTCTCCTCCGGGCATCATAACCAGCTGCGAAGAGAACAAACGCCGTGACAAACTGTATGTTATTGTAGCCGATAATGCAGCACAAAGCAAAATGATATACAGTATGCTAAGATATTATAATAGAGTAGTGCAGGAAGCTTACGTTTTGTTCTACATAGGGCTGTCAATCAATTAAAATATGTAATCGCAATTAGTCGCATGATTGCCCATAAAAGAATATGCTCAAATCATAACATGGCAAAACCTGACAGGCAACAACAGCTGTCAGTGTGTCAGTGTGCTGACTTGACTATGACTTGCCCCAAACTGCATGTGATTATCATAAAGTGGGCATGTCTGTAAAGGGGAGACTCGTGGGTACCCATAGAACACATTTACATTCACATATCTGGAGGTCAGAGGTCAAGGGACCCCTTTGAAAATGGCCTTGACATTTTTTCCACGCCAAATTTTAGCGTAAGTTTTGAGCGTTATTTACAATCTAGTATGACATGGTTGGTACCAATGGATTCATTAGGTTTTCTAGTTTCATACAATACCAGTATCTTCAAACTAGCTTTAAAACTGAGCCCGCTACAATCTAAAAATTGCGTTAATGCGTTAAATAAATTAGTGGCATTAAAACAAATTTGAGTTAACGAGTTATAATCGCGTTAACTCTGACGGCCCTAGTTTTTAGTTAGATGTCTGAAATAAGGTCTGCGGTTAACACGAGCTGACGACATCTTAACGTTTTGTTCTACGATATAAAATACATCAATAAATATCCCACTGCTGAATTTTGAAGCCTTTATGGGTCCTTAAAAAGGCGGTTGCTTAACAAGTGGCTAAATGAGACTACTAAACGTCATCATGCCGACTCGTCCTCCTTTACAGCCTCGTTGTGTTTATACTCGCGCTCATGTGACCGTGGTGTAGTTCGTTTATAGCCTAACGTTAGCTTTTTAATTCTGGCGATTGCATTCACACTTCAAAACTCACAAAGTGGTGTTCATTAGTGGAGATTATCTTGATGAACAAAACATGTTAGAATCATAGAACATATTTTCTACAATAATCCAAAACCCAATGGAACAATCCCATTGGGTGTTTGTGGACGGCTACCTGTGTATGAAGACCGGCTTTTCTTTCAGCACACAGAACAGACAGCCAGCGGACCGTGAGGAGATAGTCACAGAATTTGGATATTTAAATTGTCTTGGAAACATATCTTACAATATAAGGCTATTTAATAGGGGAGGGAAAAAAATCGATTCACCTATGTATCGCAATTTCTTTTTTTATGATAATGAAATTTAAGTATAAAACGTTGGAGGGTCTGCATGGATACGACCTGCACCCTCACATGTTAAATCCAGCGTGGTAAACACTACACATCCAGTGAAGGATGGAAACACTTTGGGTTTCACACATTGCAGGAAAAGCAGAGCTAAACGCTAGCTAGCTGACGGGAGAGCTAGAGACCACCTTGGAGAAGTTAGAGGAAGTAGATGCGTGGGACTGCGTCCGGTTTTCAAAATAAGGTGTTAACAAAGGGAACTGTATATACAAAATAAATATATGGAACCGAGATTGTTTGGATTATATTCACCAGAAGTATAAAGCATTACGTGTGCCTTATAAATTAAAAAGAAAATACTGCTAATTTGTGAGTGAAATCTTTATTCTTTGATTTTTGGGTTGCTGGAAAAAATTAAAGTCCCTAGAAGTGTATGATTCAACTTTTTCCCCATGGTCTAGTGTTAAAAAAGTTGACAAAAATCACAATAAATCATAATACCGAATCACAATACTTGTAGAATCGCAATACATATTGAATCGGAACCCAAGTATTGTGATTGCGTTGAATGAGGAGATAGGCGAATCGCCCCAGCTCTAGTATCATACCGTGTACTCTGCGTGCACCAGACCGCGACGGGTCGACATGAACACATGAACCGTTACAGCCTTAATAACGTGCTCAAAAAGGTTATTTTTGTCAAGCCTGTGGATGCAGATGAATTAGTGAGTAAAGCATCATGGGACCTTTAAGTTCTCCTGGAGAGAGACAGACAGCGTATTGATTTCTGTCTCAGCGATATCAGCAGTGACATCATGAGCCATCGACCTTCCTCACTCCCTCCGTCCTGACATGCTCAGTACGTTCCTTCACTCTTCTCCTCCTTCTGACTCCTTCTTCTGCTCCTCCTCTTCTCCTTTTTCCCCTCCATTCTTTCCCTCTGTTTGTCCTTGTCTGACCCACCAGCTCCTCCTCCTGATGTATAACTGAGGATTTGATGAATGTTTGGGTATTAGATTTATTCTCCTCGTTAACTTGACATCAGAGGAAAATGACGCTCAAAACAACTGTGGACCTCCCCTCCTCCCTCCACAGTGGAGTCACTGGAAATGTGCTGTGTGTGTTTAAATTAATCTGAGTGTGTGTGGTGTGGGTGTGTGTGTGTGTGTGTGTGTGTGTGTGTGTGTTATCGTCCTGTTCTGAAGGTGAACTGAGAATGACACAGCCTCAGTGTGTGCGTGTGTGTGTGAAATAGCAAATAGCTTTCAACACTGAGCTACAGCCGTGTTCAATTTATACACACACACACACACACACACACACACACACACCATAGTAAATAGTGGTTATAACTGCATTACTGTGTTTTATAATCAGTCCTGTCTATATATAATTGTGTGTATGTGGAGAGTAAAATACAGGATTTTCCCACACACTACTGTACAATTACATTACACACACACACACACACACATACACACACATACACACAAACACACAAACACACACACACACACATACACACACACAGGCATGTAACGGTACGTGTTTTCATCCCGGGCGTTCGGTTCGGTATGTGACTTCCTGTCGTTATGTCCGGTGATCCAAACTGTCAGGATAGTCTACAACTAGGGCTGAGGATTATTCATCTATCTCCCGATTCGATACTATCAAGATACTTAATTTTAGACCCTGTTTAAATTAGACACATTTGTGATTTACTTTTGACAATATGCCAGTATTTGAGTGCCTTAAATGTGACAGTAATACCGTAAATTCCGGACTGTAGAACCCTGCGGCTTATACAATGATGCGGCTAATCTATAGAGTTTTACGGGCTAACGGCCCAGCTAAAAAACACTGCTCGTTTTAACGGCCCGGCTAAAAAACACCGCTCGTTTTGGACAGCACAAATTCACCTCGAGACGAAAGTGACACTGAGAGCGACAACGACAGAGAGACTGAGAAAGTGTGTGATGAAGTCATTCTGAGGCTGTTCAACTCCGACACTGAAGAAGACGACTTCAATGGTTTCAGTGCGCAGGAGGAAGATGAACATAGCGATCAGTGACTTTTCTGGTAGGCTAACGGTCTACGGCTAGTAAGCTGGTTATTTTTCAAACTAGCAGTGTTATTGCCATGATACATATTATAACAAAAACACACCCTGCAACTACAGACCATAACGTGATGGGATTTCATTGAGGCTTAGTCACATCTATGATATACTTTATTGTTCCTGATAGTTAGAGAGACGGAGGGAGTGGTTGGTTTCAGAGAAGTCTCACTGCTGACAGGAAAATAGTTAGCCTCAGGTGAACGTAGGCGTGGACACACACACACACACACACACACACACACACACACACACACACACACACACACACACACACACACACACACACACACATGGCAACACGCACGTGTAAAGGTATGTCATTTGTTAGCTGATAGGGGGAGGAGAGGAGAGGAAGGAGGGATGAGGTGTTAAAGGAAATATGGGAAATATGTGAGGAAATAGAAGAGAGAGGAGGCAGGAGGTAGGAAATGATGGGGAGGAGAGGAAAGAAGGAAGGAGAGAGAGAGGAGAGAAAATGAGACGGATAAACCTCACAGAAACCAAAACTATGGTGCATTCAGGTGCTCCATTTTACTCCAGTCATTTTGAACGTTGTCACCAGGAAGTTGACCACAAACTACTGAACTGAGACAAGTTTCATACTCCCCAACTTTACAGTATGGGTTGTTCATATTTCACTTTTCTTTCAGCTTCATTTGGAGCGGCCTTTTAGACAAAGAGCTTATATTGATAAGAAGTGAAAGTCAATCGTTCGTTCCATTGCAACATCAGCGCCCAGCAGCAGCTGCCATTTTGGACTGAAAGCGACTACCGGACGCCAGTGAAACATTCGCCTACAAAGAGCCGTACAAAAGTAAAACTAAACTACTATTTCTATTCTATTGTCATATTTAATGTCTCTACTGAATTGGCCTGTGTAGAACAATACACATATTATAAATATACATACTATTATAACTATTATTATTTTTCAAACTTTTTTGCCCGGCTGCTTCCCAGAGGAGCAGAAAGTGAGCGATGGACATAAATGGAAATTATAAAAATCCAGCTCACAGATTTTGAGATCAATCTCAAACTTTTTCCTGTCGAGGATCCAAAATGGAGTCGAATAGACCACAGACAATGGATGTAGAAGAGGGTCCAATAGACCACAGACCATGGATGTAGAAGAGGGTCCAATAGACCACAGACCATGGATGTAGAAGAGGGTCCAATAGACCACAGACCATGGATGTAGAAGAGGGTCCAACAGACCATGGATGTAGAAGAGGGTCCAATAGACCATAGACCATGGATGTAGAAGAGGTTGTGTCCTGTACTTTTGCCCTGCTTGTTAGTAAATGGCTACTTTAACAACTCCATTAAATTCTGTTGATGTCATGCTACTAGCTCTACTAGCTACTGGCCGATAGCCGGTTGTTTGGGAACAGAGACGTTAATACATCGACCACGGTACAGGCTGACAGCATACAGCCCATGGGTGTATTAGAAGATAAGAAAAGTGATGAATTACAGCCAATATATCCGTTATTACAGCCGCATACAGCCAGCAGGAAGCTGGCACAACCAGATATGTCATATGAGCGTGCAGGGCGGTGCAGTCCCGTTGGTCTGATGATGCACGTTCATTATGGCGAGGAAATGACTCTGGATTCAGCTCTTAGTTCATTTTACTACTTTTAGGACATCATTTAAATGAGGGCTATTCTAGTGTTCCTGCCGGGAAGTTGATTTATATCCTCTGATTTACAGAAGTCTCTTTATACATCCATGGACGCAGACTCATTGGTGTTTTCTGTCCAAAATTGCGTCAGCGCCAACTAGCAGCTGTTGTCAAAAAAAGCACCAGAGTTTCGCCTCTTTGCCTCTAGACTCTTTGTTTTCGATCAGACAGATTCGCTCTGACGGGCTCTGAACTGGGTTTGGAAAGTTTGTGAGGAAGGTGTAGTGATGGATGAACATGAGTCAACAGGTAGAGAGAGACGGAGGGGATGAGGCCGTACGGATGATTGCGGTTCAATAGAGGGAGTGGATTTATATCATTACTGATGGAGCTGCCTGCAAACAGGAACCACAGTTTGAGGAGTGTGACGGTTATAGTCAGTTGAAGGATTTTGTCAAGTTTGAGCTTTTAGTTTAGTTTAGAGTTAAATGTTTTGGATGGGAATTGAATGCATTAATTACATTTGCAGAGATGTTTCTTTTAATATTTATGAGTTCTACAGGAACTGATGTTGGGTAGTTCTTTTAGATGCTGCAAATAAGTTTGCAGTTTGAGATTTTTATCATTTGAGGATTTGAAGATTCTGGTGACTTTAGTGGCAGTGTTTCCTAGAGCTGATCTAAGAGTTATGTGAATTGGAGACACAGATCAGTAAGAGACCGAGCGACTCGGCTGCAGACAAGAGAGATACACAAATAATATGCAAAGAAACCAGAAATAGACAAAAGTCACATGCGGATCAGCTGCCATTTACTTCCTCTTCTCCACACCAACAGGAACCTGCGACAGAAAGATAAATGATAGGGACGAGGGGAAGGAAGAACAGAGAGAAAATAGTTTACTGCTGGTTAAAAACGGAGGAGGATACGGACATAAAACTTCTGGAAACTCCACGTACAGCAACCATTCACTGACATCTCTTTCAGTCAGATTCCTCTCAGAGGACCATGCAGAAAGAAGTTCATAAACCAGCAATCAAACACAGTAACTTTAGGCCACCATGACGATGTCACAGGTGCACAGTCCCAAAACTTATGAGCACACCTAAAGAGTTCTACTCATCTCATCAGTGATGACAACTGCAACCGTTCAATAACTGAGCTGATGAGCTTACACAAACAGACTGACTGTGGGTTGTTGAAGTGTTTTAGCAGCGTCTCAGTCCTTTTTTCAGTCGTTTATTGAAACAGCAGATTATTTAACATCCACATTTCCCAGCTCGCAATCAATAAAGGCTTATCTTATTTTATCTTTATGATGAGTTTATGGTGTTTATTTTGAGACAAAGCAGCCCGTTTGACATTCAGGCTACATCCAGTAATACATTTAAAAACACATAACTTTTGCTATGTTTATGACTAAAGCTAACTTCCTTCTACCTCCACATAGACTCAAATGAAGCAAATATATCGATTCTGGCATTAAAAATAGGATTTTAAAATCATTAAAAAAAATGGGTGAATACATTTTTTCTCCCACCCCTAGTTTATGCTTAGCGTCCACACTACTCCAACGTTTTCAAGCCTCTAAAACGGAGACGTTTGAAAATGGAGATGTTCCGATTCCGATACCTGAACTTGCGGTATCGGCTGGTACCGAGTACCGATCCAATACTAGTGTAATAAATATAATATCACTATCGTTTTGAGCTATCTTTGTTGAATTTATCTCGTCGTTGGAATGCGGTTTCCAACGTTTGCTGCTGCAGTTCGTTCTTTATTTGCCTTGTTGAAGTCGTCATGTTCTTTCGTGTGATGCGTCTTCTATTGCTGGTGTTGAAACACTAGAGCCAACCCGCGAAACAGAAGCCTTACATATTGAACATATCTGCATTTTACTTGTTGGATTTTCCACTGTGAAATATTGCCAAATGATTGACATTTTCCTCGCTCTGACTACCGTTACACTCTCCACTAGCACCGCACCGTTGATGCTTGATATCGTCACGTCACAAACTACCTGCAATCAGTTCTTCTTCTTTGCTCTAAAACAGTAGGAGCCAGTGGCAGCCATGATACACCCAGGGCGACAGCACAGTGTAGACTGCTGTTTTGGAGCGGTGAAGAAGAATTGATTTCCGGTTAAACAAGTATTTTTTTTTTTTTTTAAATGCCCCCGAAAATCAGTAGAAAACAGAAGATATTTCTCTCTACTGAAGCATTCTGCTCAAGATTTAAGTTTTTTCCTACAATAGCCAATTGTCCTTGAGCAAGGCACTATCTGACCTCTGACCCTGAAACCAAACTCTGAGTAATATTGGTGGAATTTGTAGACTTGAAAGACTCCCTGTCATTACACGAACAGGTGACAAACAAACTCGTAGCTAATTAAGGGCTTTTTTGAAGTAAAACTCATCAATCATGGAGAGTGTCGGAGTATATCTTTATGAATTGTATCATAAATTGTGTAATCTACTGTATTTTCATCACATTTACAGTTCCAGTTGTAGTAAAGAGTAGTAGAACATATTCAGGTACATTATTATCTGTGGGATCTTGGTTTTAATGATGATATTGCCTTTGAAATTAAGATTTTATACAAGGAGAGGATGTCATTTTTTAAATTTCTTTTATTGCTTCTCCATTGTAATCTCCATGGTTATATAGTTTAGTTTAGTTACAATTAATTTATATTCCTTAGCTTCTTACCTTTGTAAAGATAGCACATATATGTATATAAGCCTTATGGTTGAGAAGCAAGTCCTGATTCATTTCGGGTATTTATTTATTTATGTTTTGGAGGAATAGAGCTCAGGAGGTTAAAGGTGAAATGTGTCAAAATACTGTTTTAAATGAAATATTGTGGTGCTGCAGAGATGTCCTGGCCTGCACATCATATTCTACAGACTTAATAAAACATCTTTGTTTGGTACAGATTACCGCAAAAATCATATCATAATCATTTAAATATGTTTTTCAATGAAAATGAGAATAGTGATGTAAAAATGATCAAATCCCTCTAATATTGCAAATCATATCACAATTGCAATTTCAGTCAAAATTGTGCAGCCCTAAGCCAATTATGGAAATTTAAGGATGTTCTTCACTTAAAACCAAAATAAAATATTGGTTTTCAAGCTTTCACTTATTTGCTAGTTTTGATAACTATTTTGACAACTTCATAACGCTAAAATTGTCCCATAAATTGTCTTGTTACATACAGTACCATTGCACTGACTGTATCTAACAAGCCACACGTTGCTACTGAACCCAAAATAAACAGACTGTGCTGTGATTTAATTGCAATAAACGGATCACAATGATGCTGAAATAACAACATAGTGATGCAGATTAGTAAAATGATCATGCTCTGTCAGGTCTGTCTGCAAGACGACAAGCAAACAACGCTTGTTTTCTGAATGGAGTTTGGATGGATCAGTGTCAGGCTATGCAGCTGCTCCATCAACACTCAACATAAAGTCATCTAGGCATAAAGACGGCAGAGACGTTGTTGTTTCTACCGTAGACAGTCTGTGGTTTCTACACAGAGTTTGGTCCGGTCTCTGTACAGATATGATGTACTATCATAGCTCTGGGTGACCACGGACACAGAATTGGAGATTTATCCTCCAATTCTGATTCAACAACGTCAGGACGTCGGTGACGACAGGAGGAGAATCTCAACGCTGTGAGGCTTTCGTGACATTCCCGTCGCCCGGTGCAAATTTGCGTCTCTTTGCCTCTTTGCATTGACTTTCTACGTAATCGCGTCACTCGAAAAGCTCGCTTCGCGCTTGGTGTGAACACAACGTTACTCCTCACTCCTCCTCCTCTCTTCAGGCTGCACGGCTTCAGTTCTCACCACTAGACTTTAGTCTGGAAACCAGTTGATTGAACCGGGCAGCTGAGAGAGCCAAGAGGTGACTTTCTGCCTCTCAGATAAACCAACGTCTGCGAGCAACTTCTCAAAGAGGGTCGAGCGGTCCACAGCAACCCGAGGGAGTGAATGGGAGCGATCCGCCTGCTGTCGGTATGAAAGAAATGAAAGATTGTGAGTTATGTAAGAACGATAAGAGGAATAGAAAGTCCGTGCTCTCCTCTGTTTGTTTGTTTCACTTCATAAAAACCTCATTGTGTGACAGATAAAGGACCTCTGTGTTTAACACACAGGACCTCAGTGAAAAAAACATTAACCTGATGTTGACACACCCTACCTGTCTACTACCCTTTCTCTCTCTCTTTCTGTTTGAGTCAACCTGTGCTGCTCAAACACCACGTTAAACAAACCATCAACCTGCTGTTTGAACAGTCGCAACCTCTCCGTTGCTTCAGCATGGTTGCTTTAATATGGAGACTGTTTGTCTGAAACATAATCGCCAATGCAGAGGGCAACATGTCCAATGTATTTTGGGCTGCATAGTCTGTATATATATATATATATACTGATTAAACCATATGTTTGTGGGGCGTTTTTAAAGATTTATGTCCTCAGTAGGAACCAGTGAGAGCCACGGAGAAGGGAAGTCATAAAGTATTGAGAGACGGTCTGGGATTTAAGAACAAGAAAGAATAACGGCAGGCTGATACAGACACGCAGGGAAACAGTGTTTTCTCTTAATAAAAATAAGGTGAAACAAAAGTAAAGGTAATAACAACCCTCTGTGGTGTGTAATCGTCAGGTTTCACTCTCAAACTGGTTTCAGAGGAATTTCCACCGTCACATTCTTTTGAAAAATGCCGTCTCCGCTCAGTGACACTCCATGATTTATGATCAATATTCCCATATATCACACACCGGCATGTTTCTCCTCCTGCAACCAGTAAGTCAGACAAAGAGGTTGAGTTTTATGGTTGAGTTTTAGTCCTGTAAGCTGCATTTAAGACCTCTACTGACATCAGAGCTTTCACGCTGTGGTTTACACGAGGACACAGTAAAGGCGATTTGTTTTGTTTCTAATGAGGAAGTGAACATTTAAACAGAGCGGCATTTGTTGTCCCGGCATATTCTTATCATCCTTTTTGGCCGCCACACAGTGAAAGTGGCAGGCGAGCTACGCAGGAATTATGCAACACGTTTCTGCTGACGTTTCTTTGGTCACTGAAGGTTGCAGAAGCTGATTGGTTGATCCAACGTCCTGTCAGGAGGCAGGTTTGAAATGAAACACTGGAGCTGACCTTAACTTTTTAAACCCAAAACGTACAAGTACAGTGATCAACCGCTTACAGTGATCATTCCTTTACGAACGCCGTTTAATTAATGTGCTTATAGTAATCAAGTAGTCCGCTTACAGTGTTCATTTGGGGTCTTTTCATACATAAAAACATCTAAAAAAAACATTTTAAAACTACATTAGACTGACGTTAGTTACATTTTTGTTTTGTTTTTTTCTTTACTCCCATGATGCTTTGCCTCGCGGACC
>CAKALG010044575.1:12364-22870 GCA_916700815.1 Helicolenus hilgendorfi
TAAATAAAAAAAGTCCCTTAGCGGACTTTCTTTCGTAACGTTAAACATAACAATGGTAAAGTCAACATTAATTTGGGAACACTAACAGCGGTCTCCTGAGTGAAAGTCCTGTGTTTGTTCAGTCTGGTCTCACACACAGCACTGGATATATTGAATGTCGACGTTTATCAGGCATATCAGCCTAGTAGCACGCTTGTAGAAACGCACAATGCTACGTGGTTAACGTTGTGAAATGATTGGTTAAGTTGAGGCAACAAAACTACTTGGTTATGGTAGGAAAAAGATCACGGTTTGTGTTGAAATACTAAGGTCACGATGTAACGTAACATAATGTAACAACATAACATAACATAACAACGCAACATACCAACGTAACAGCGTAACTGTAAAAACTAGCGTAATAAAAACACAACTGCCCTTAGTGGACATTCTTTCGTAACGTTATACATAATAAAGGTCAAACATTAAAGTCAACATTATTTGGGAACACTGACAGCAGTCTCCTGGGTGAAAGTCCTGTGTTTATGTTTAGCTATACCTACGAAAAGTAATGCACTTTAATTTGTATATAACCCACGTAATCAATTAGTATATAATCTAAGCAATCGTGAACCAGGAAGTATAAAGAGCGACAAACGTAGCATAGGGAGGAAGTCGGGTGGATGGCTGGGTCAAAAAACACTGGACTTTCACCAGGAGACCAGCGTTCGAGTCCCGTACGAAACCAGAAGTCAACGTTGATTTATTTGTCACGTAACTTCCGTATTTAAGTTCCGCCACTTACAAGTTATTTTCACCCAAACCACCATCTTTTCCTAAACCTAACTAAGTTGTTTCCTGTGAATAAGTTTATTTTGAAAAGACTATATGCATGTAAAGAGCAGAAATTGACACATGTTGCTGGACGTTTGGAGGAAAAGGCACAAAAAATGAGGAATAACTTTTCGTAAAATATCATACGAACTGTTTTATGAAGATACGTTGAATAATAAACTAGCAACGTAACGTAAAAACTCAAACAATGTAACTGGCATATAAATAACCTCCCATAGCAAGCTTTCTTACGTTACGTTACTTAGCAAGTGTTAATAAAGTCAACGTTTAGTTTTGGTTTCCCGTTGGAGTTGGGTCTTTGAACACTCAGCCTCCATTGACACACTCTCTCTCTACACGTCTGGATCCTCAGATCCCCTTTCCTCTCCCCATCTCCCTCCTTCTCCCTCTTCTTCTATGGTAGGAATCTGCTCTGGAGGAGATAGTATAAACTGTCCTCATGTAGCACTACAGAGAGATGGACAGTGTGTGTGTGCAGCAGAGAACAAGATAGTGAGAAACACACACAGAGAAAACAGAAGAAGAAGAAGAAGAAGAAGAAGAAGAAGAAGAAGAAGAAGAAGAAGAAGAAGAAGAAGAAGTAGAAGAAGTCTTGTAAGCAAGTGAGACGACAAACTGGAACATCTACACACATAAAACAGTCGTCGGAAAGTTGCAGAGGAGAGTGCTGTTCTGCACATGTACTGTATTTTATCACACACACACACACACACACACACACACACACACACACTGGGCCTCTTCCTGCATTATATCACTGCTGTTACTCAATCTGCTGGACTCCTGTAGTATTTGTTATTTTTCACAGTGTGGAGAAAGCCTAAGATTTTGGGATCTTTGTGGCAATCTATCAATCTTCTGCTTCTTGTGCTTCATGGGTTGTATTATGAACATCATACTATACTAGTAATATGTACTGATTTGGCCAAAATGTAGCATGTAGCATGTAGCATGTAGTATGTAGTATGTAGTATGTAGTATGCGAACAAAAACAATATGCCAAAAATACCTGGATGTCGTACTGATTTGGAAAAAATCTCCAGTATACATCGGACCAGTCTACCTCGCCTACTGTATCCCACAATGCAAAGCGCTGTAATGGTACAGGCTGCAGTAACAACAACAGCAGCCACATTTTTTTCTTTTTTACATTTTTCGTAGCTATTTCATCACTAAATTCACTTCTGAACATTTTTGAGGTGAGAAATCAACTGTGTAGATTTCAAATACTGGCAGTTTCATAAAAAACAATGGCGAATCAAAATATCTCGTAAACAAGAGGCTTTTATTTCCTTGATGACGGATAGTTTGTTTAAATATCACAACACACATGTCCATTATAAATGAACAGGAACCTGTGTTAATCTGCCTTTATGGAGTTGAAAAGCTCCACAACCGCCCGCCGGCGTAGCTCGCTGGAGAGCCGGCTACAGAGCAACAGAGTGGAGAGGGAAGAGGAGAGAGACGAGGAGAGGGAAGAAGAGAGTAGAGGAGAGGGAAGAGGAGAGGGAAGAGGAGAGAGAAGAGGAGAGGGAAGAGGAGAGAGTAGAGGAGAGAGGAGAGGAGAGAGGAGAAGAGAGGAGAGAGGAGAGGGAAGATGTTTTGGTTTTCATCATCCCTTTATTTAACATTTGCAGGGAAAAGAGAAACCAGATCACTGTCTCGTCAACACAATGAGCCGAACACACAACAACAAAAACTCAGTCATTCAAAACCAGCAACGTAAATCTCTGATCAGAGATTAATAATCAACTCTCCATCCTCCCCCACAGAGCATAAAACCCCCCCAACAGTCCATATGCGGCTGAAGGCCTGCACATTGGACATCATATGGTAGTATGTGTATACCACCCTCAGTTGGATCTCAACAGTCCCTCCAGAACCGGTACCAAGTCAACGCTGCCAGCACCTTGAGCCCGGTTCCTGCGCGTCAGCCAGATGGTCGACTTGGCAGAACCAGACAAAAAGTTCAGCAGTGTGTGAACAAGCTTCTTTTTAGCACTGTATTTAGGACCAAAGATAAACAAATCAAACCAAAAAACCTCCCCCAGACCCTGAAACCACCTTTTTAAAAGGTCAAACAGTGCCGACAGCCGAGGACACTGAACAAATAAGTGCTCGAGTGTCTCAACGTGAGAACAGAAAATACACTCCTCCCCCAGCTCAGGATCCAGGTGCGCTCTGTATCTGTTCCTGGCTATTGGCCCATGCACAACCCTCCATTGGAGGTCTGCTGTCCGCTTTTCAACGGGCAGCTTGTACAGGGTACGCCAGCTGCCTTTCGGGGAAAAATCCGAACCAACCAACTCAGTCCACTTCGACTCCTTTATCTCTGCCAGAGAGCGCAGGTTCAGAACTTTGACGCAGGCCTGATACAGTTCTTTTTTCCCCGCAGACTGAAACTTGTCCATTTGGGGTGTTGTTAACGTCAGCAGCTGACCTCCTCCTTCCTGCCACTCCCCCACAGCTGGGGTAACAGTCAGAGAGGGGAAACCATACTCACCCTCTTCCGTCCACTGGTTGCACAGAGTATGGTCTTCTGTCTTCTGCAAACACTATCAGAGACTGTAGCAGGGCAGCACAGACTTCCTCCACCACTCTATTGATCAGCCTGACAGAGGTGATGTTACTGCTCTCTCTCAGGGCATCCAGCGATGTTGTCGTCATCCTCATCAGATGGCCCAGTTTGGTGCAGCCAGCCTCTCTGAGCTTCGGCCCGCAGACTGGCAGACTGCAGTGTTTGAGTCCTTGTAAAGTTGTTTAAGAACAAAGGTCCCTCAAACAGCCACATGCCCGGTGTTTCATTTGTGGTGCGAGTGATGTTGAAAATCTGCCATGTCTCCACTACAGAGGTGTAGAACGGTGAAAGCCCAGAAAGGTCCACGTCCTCAAGCTGCAAGAGGAAGAGCTGTTTGTCGTATCCCAATCGTCCTGCTCTCCTCAGTAACAATCGAGCGATGTCAAGCCAGCTTAGACCGTAGTTATAAAGCAGTCTTTGTGCAGTCTGCAGTCTAAATGACGCAATTTTGGACTGGATGTTTACTAGTCCCTGCCACCCTTCAACAACCGGCAGGTACAGAGCTGCTGCCCAGACCCAGTGCCGGCCAGACCAGAAAAGATCCAAGATGTCCTCTATCAGGCCTCTTGGTGGCGACAGAGCAACAAGTTTGTGCCAAAGAGTCGAAGCAACCAAGTTATTTGCCTCCAGAACTCTTCCCCTATACGACAACTGAGGTAGCAACCATTTCCATTTAGACAACCGCGCGCACACTTTCTCCCTAACTCCCTCCCAGTTCTTCTTCTGAAAGCCATCTGTGCCCAAAAACACCCCCAGCACTTTCAGACCTTCTTTCCCCTTTTCTGAGGCCTTTTCATACAGGGACAGGGTATCCTGCAAACATTGAACATCCTCCTGGCATGAGACAAAAACACAAACATCATCTGCATAAGCAGAAACAATAGGAGGACGCTCAAAGCTAGAGGAGCCAGGCATTGAGAGACCACTGAGCTGCCCTCACAATCTACACAGCAAGAGCTCGATGGCTAAACTGTAGAGTTGTCCTGAAATAGGACAACCCTGCCTTATCCCTCGCTGTACAGGAATCGGTCGACTCAGCCCTGCCCCCATCTTCACCATACATTGTGCACCACTGTACAGTAAACCAACCCAAGCCAGAAAACCATCACCAATACCAAAAGCCCTAAGTGCAGAAAACAAATAAGTGGGATCCACCCTGTCGAAAGTCTTCTCTTGGTCCAGAGAGACAATCCCAAAATTAACATTGTCCGACCTACACCTACACACAGCAAGCACATCTCTCATGAGAAAGATGTTGCCCATGACTGTCCTGTCAGGAACACAATAAGTTTGGTCTGTATGTACATCAGTTACAGGATGTTCTTAAGTCTGTTCGATAAGGCTCTGGAAAGCAACTTATAATCTGAACAGAGGAGGGCAACTGGCCTCCAGTTCTTGAGTAAAGCCAGGTCTCCTTTCTTGGGCAGCAGGGAGAACACTGCTCACTGACAGGAAACAGGAAGAAAACCAGTTCTAAGACACTCTAACAAAACACAATGTAGATCAGGCTCAAGGGTATTCCAAAAACGCTTGTAAAAGTCGGTGGAGAGACCATCAATCCCTGGTGCCCATCCTGATGCCATCTGGTTGACAGCAACTGTCAACTCCTCCAGAGTCAGCTCACAGTCCAGAGCAGCTTTCTCCTCCGGGCTGAGCTGAGGAAGACCTTTCACGAGCTCCACGCGACACTCCATGTTGCAAGGTTCTGCCCCAAAGAGGTCAGCGTAAAAGTCCATCGCATGGCTCCTCATCTCATCCGGACTGGTGGTCACTGCCTCCTGGGAGCTTAAGGCAGATCATCTGCTTCCTCTGCGCCACCGATCTCTCCAGATGAAAAAGAACGAGCTTGAGGCATCCATGTCTTTAAGCTGGAGGAAGCAAGACCTGACAAGAGCCCCCTTGACTCTCTCCTGCAGGAAGGAACTCAACTCCAGCCTCTTCTCCTGCAGCAGATGACTCGTATTGGGATCTGAGTCCTTATGTAACCACTTCTCAATGTCCCTAATGCCGGCTTCAAGCTGCTGGACTGCTGCCTTAATCTTAGCAGTGGAATGGGAGGCGTACTACTGACAAAAAACACAAATTTGTGCCTTTCCAACGTCCCACCACAGCTTCAAAGAGACAAAATCTGCTTTTTTGGTTTTCCACTGTTGCCTAAACACTCAAAGCTCTGACAGAAAACACTGTCCTGCTGGAGCTTGTTGTTAAAAAGCCAGTAGGACTTAACCCTTTCACCTGGCAAGATGATCAGATCTATGCTAACAAAATGGTGGTCAGTGAAACCAACAGGAGTATTACTACTGGTGACTAATCTAGAGTTGAGATTCTGTGAAATGTAGATCCTGTCTAATCTGGCTGCACTCACCTTGTTATTGCTGACCCTCACCCATGTGTACTGTCTGGATTGTGGATGTTTGACCCTCCATGTGTCTAGCAGATCCAGCTGTGTAACAATGCTTTTAAGGCTCTGAGATGACTGTGGATGGGGTTCCTCACCTCTCCTGTCTACAGTGAAATCTAAAGTACAGTTAAAATCTCCACCAATAATGAATTGGTCTTGATGGCACTTCTTCAGTTCCTTTTCTAGCAGGCTGAAGAAGCCTACTCTTTGTGCTCCTTGATTTGGGTCATATACTGTATATTAACAAAGCAGAATACAGAGTCCTCTGCCCTGACAACCAAGAGCCGACCCTTCACTACTTCAGAGGAAGATAGTACCGTTGCATTAGCAGTTGTTCTAAACAGAACAGCTACACCTGCACTAAAATTAGTGCCATGGCTGAGGCCATACGACCCATCCCACCGATCATTTGTCTTTTTGGTCTTTTTAGCAGTTTTACCTTCTTTTTTTTTTTCTCAGTGTAGTAATGTGCTTTTTGAGGCGGAAACGTTTCCTTTCATCAAGCAGGTCATAACCTACCAGTTTCTTAAGCACATTCACAGATCTGATGAACTTACCAGGTTCCCCAAAGTAATCGCTCACTTTAACAGACTTTTTGAATGTTTCGTCTAAGAATTGGTTGATGTCCTCTAAAGAATAGAGATCTGTGAATCTGTTAGAGGTTTCACCCACAGACACTGTGTCTGACTCTGAGTCATAGTCCATGTCGTCCTCACATGACACTTGGCTGTTGGACACAACCTGTCACTTCATTAACGTTCACAGTGTGATCTCTGCCTACAACACTTGTGGAAGCTGCTTCCTCAATATTTACTTCTGGCTGTGAATGTTCTTCAGTGTGTACAGACTGAGAGCTGCTGTTCTCGTTGATGATCCTGTTTGTCTCACTTCATTATGAGCTGTTAGAATAAATAGTTTAAACCTGAAGTATCTTATAAAGTAACAAACATTGTTCGAGCTAAATAACTTAGTGGTACAATAGTGGTACAAGTTAGTTGGGTTTTTTTGTCCAGCGCTTTAAAATCTGGTTCAAAGGTTAAACCCTGGTCTAGCATACTGCAAAATACATCACTTTAACTGTGTCATACTACATACTACTTAGGACATCAGTATGCGGTATGTACTGTATACTGTATACCGTGTTTGTCAGTAGTATGCAGTATGTACTGTATACTGTATACCGTGTTTGTCAGTAGTCTGCAGTATGTACTGTATACTGTATACCGTGTTTGTCAGTAGTCTGCAGTATGTACTGTATACTGTATACCGTGTTTGTCAGTAGTATGCAGTATGTACTGTATACTGTATACCGTGTTTGTCAGTAGTATGCAGTATGTACTGTATACTGTATACCGTGTTTGTCAGTAGTATGTAGTATGTACTGTATACTGTATACCGTGTTTGTCAGTAGTATGCAGTAGGCAGGTTCGAATGCAGCCAAGGTCAGGCAAATGTAATGTTAAAAATAGATGCAAGGCAGATGTGTACTACAGGTGCTGATACATGCTCATAAACATGTCTGTGGCAACAGTATTGAGGTTTTCAAAGACTTCTGACCATCACTTGTGTGGAGTTTGGAGACTTTTCCTCGCACAAGACGTGCGAGACGTACAAAACATAAAAGAAAAGGAAAACTCAACTCGTTCAAATGACATAACTTCCTGTTATTCAGCCGTCAATCTCTCCTTCTCATCTTCCCATCTTCCATCCCATCCCCTCCTCTTTTCTTATCTCTCTACTTCTGTCAATCTTTCCTCATTTGTTTTCTTTTTCATCTCTTCTTCTACACTTTTTTTTCTTTGTCTATAATTCCCAGTCATTCCTTGTTCATACTGTACATTGTTTGATATTCCCAGACAGCGCTCCAGACTGGAGGAGCTCAGCAGAGTGTGTGTTCGTCGTGTTTGTCGGTGACGAATCGGAGCCCATATTAGAAAAAGAAAAACTACAGTTCACAGCAGGAGAGCAGGACGGCGAGGAGACAAGACACACACACACACACACACACACACACACACACACACACGGAGGCCTACAACAGTACACTCGCTCCAAATGGTTGCCGTAGTAACCTGTGTGTGTGTGTGTGTGTGTGTGTGTGTGTGTGTGTGTGTGTGTGTGTGTGTGTGTGTGTGTGTGTGTGTGTGTGTGTGAAATGGACCAGGCTCTGTGCCAAGACAGGAAGTAGTTAGCAGGTCCGACTCTGTTACCTGAATCACAACTCACTTTGGTTTTCTTTGGAGAACAACAAAACTTTCTCTCTTTCTGTTCTGTTCGTTTCCTCCTTTACACGCGCGCACACACGCGTTCACACACACACACACACACACACACACTGCAGGAACACACTCTATTTCACTTTAAAACACAACAAGCAGTGAAAACACTTCGGAGCTCCAACAGAAACATTAAACGTAGAACATCTACTATAGTGTCACTGACCTTGAACACACACACACTTATATCACACACACACACACACACACACACACAAACACAAACACACACACCCAGATGGTGATCTATTTTACTGACTTTCTTGGAATTACCAGTGAATCACACAACTTTCTCCAGCCCAGTATGAGACTGAGATGAGACAAAGAAAACATTCGATCGATGCGTCATTTTGGATCCAAACAGATGAAAAATAAAAACGAAATCACGTCAAGCTTTACACAACGTGTACGACTGTTTTATCGTCTGACTTCCAGGTTGGATTTTGTAGCTCACGAATCATGTTTTTCGGAAGCTGCCTGTCAAATATCAAATATGTGACCGAAAAAGACAATCGGACAAGAGAATGTGACATGAATAGGGCTGCACAATTAATCCAAATGTTATCGAAATCACAATATGGCCGACTGCGGGATGAGGAGGAAATCACTGTATTTATTAAAGGCCAAGCATGTGTCAAAATACCATTTTAAATGAAATGTTGTGGTGCTGCAGAGATGTCCTGGCCGACACATCATATTCTACAGACTCGAGAAAACATCTCTGTTTAGTACAGATCCACTCAGGAGTCACAGCATATAAACATTTTTACAAATATATATATTTATATATTCTCCTGGTTTAAATCTCTTCAGCAGGAACAGAGAAATACTGAACATTCAAAAGAGCGTCTTACAGTTTTTAGCCTCCTTGTTTCAGAGAGATGTTATTGTTTTAATGAATAACTCCACTTAGTTTTTAAAAATGTTGCACTTCTGGCGATTTGGCAGCTCTGAGTATTGAATTTAACTATAAAAAAAAAACGATTAACAAATAGAAGTATTTTCTCTCCTGCGGTGTGTTGGAGTGGTGGCGGGGAGGCTGACCTGTGAATCACTGCCTGTAGGAAGAGAGATGGTGGGGGAGGAAGAGGGGGAGAAGAAGTGAATATTTTGACACTGAAAAGATGTTGAATGTAAACCAGTGGGATTACAGAACATCTCCGGAATGAAAGCTCACATGTCCAAAGTCATCCGTCGCCACTGAATGCATCATTTTGTCGGGTCATAACCTGAACATATATCTCTAAAAAACAAGTTGCCAAAGCTGTTTCTTAGAAGGATTTTTCTGCCTCCTGCGTGTCGGTGTTCGTCAGACACATGCTGGGAAGTGTTGGAGGGTGAAGAGGAGGAGAGGAAGAGAAGAAGTGAAGAGAAGGGGAATTACAGAGGGGCCGACAGGGGAGGGATACTGAGTCATGAGGTTGATGTCCACCCGTGGGAACGAGGGAGGAGAGAGAGAGAGAGAGTTAAAGCCTCTTTCTCAATCAACCATTTGATTTTCATAACAGGATTTGGAAGGAAAGTTTAGAGTGAAACGTTCCCTTCATTAGACTGTGGGAAGGAGAGAACAGATACTCGTATGTACCAGGGCGTGATGTTCAATGCACCAGATGAAAGTACGTACTATCTGCCACCATGTAACTCGTTAATTTCACCACTAAACGCACATCTTTGATCGGCTGCACCATCAAATTCTTAGTCCACCAACACTCATACCATTTTGCTAATCGCTCAGTTGATTTAATCAACAGATCTGTAAAACTGAGTTTCTCCAATAAGAATCACACAAAAGCACCACTTCAAATTGTGTGTTTACCAGACATGTGCTTAGAGGTTTCTTAGAAATATGTCATTCAGCATGAAAAAAGCATAAAAAATGACTGGTCGACTAAAGAAATCTTAGTCGACTGAGACCAAGACGACCGATTAGACGTCTAATCGACTAAGAGGGTCAGCCCTATTAAGGTCGTCCAAAATCAGAGAGTTTCATCCTGTGTAGCATTCAGGTAAAATAGGAGAAAAAGATATCTTGATGCCAGCAAGGCACCATTGAGACACACCGGGCGTTCAACTAACTCCAATGTAAACCCGTCCGCGTCATTATTAGATGCTCAGAGCAACTGACGTAGGATTAAGAGCGAGAATGTGAGGTGTGACGGGTGGTGGATAGGTTTGTTGCGGTAGTCGTGTTACCGGGTCAGGCACACATCGATTACATTACACCGCCCCCACCCCCACCGTCCTTTTGCTTTTTTTACAGAAATAAAATTCATTTAGTTCATTTTGGCGAATCAGCGGCATGTTATCAATAGATAGTCGGACGGCAGACGCTCTAAACTGACAGTGAATGCATCTGCTATTTTCCAGATTTAAACCCAACGCTATCAGGGAACCATGCCGTTCATGAGGTAATCTCC
>CAKALG010044578.1:0-18455 GCA_916700815.1 Helicolenus hilgendorfi
TATTAAAAAATGTTTTGTTCAAATAGTGCAATATTCATACAGTGGGTTATGTGTACCATGGCAGGCATGGTAACTATTACTATTACTGTACCATACTTTTTTGTTAAAATAAATGATAGAAATTAGTTTTGTTAAGAATTTTGATTAGGTCGGAAATCCAAACAGCCCACCATCGAGCAATTTTGTTTTTTGAAGATACAATTGGACACAGTGACAAAAATCGTGAATGTATGTTTAAGCTCTGTGTCCTATTCAGGATGCTGTCAATCTAACATTCTATACCTAATATGTGCTAAAACAACTTTTCTCGCAATAGTTTCACAAATTCTTCCAATTATTGGCAAAAGCTGAGGGAAATAGGTCAAAGAGAGGTAGAGCAATACTCCGAACCTTTATGTCATTATGCATCTTCTTAATATATTCCACTTGTCCGTCACTCTAATTAATGGTAGTACATCTCCATAACCCGCTCAGAATGTGAGATTATTTATTAGTACCTAGCCATTTATCACCAGTGGGATAAGTGACAGAGAGAGGGGAAGTGAGAGTTGGCAACATTATAATTGATCATTTTTCAGTCCGCAATGTCAGAGTGATCCTGGTAAATCCTGGGTTGCAATGTGTAATACTGTCAGCGCTGACAACAAAAATAAGGTGCATGAATTAAACAGGTTATTGAGATTGATTGAGTGCTGGCAGTGACATGAGGTTTCAGTAACTTTCCATTAGCTGAAATGGTGAAAGTAGAACATGTGGGACCGAAATGTTGCAGTGAAAGATAAACAGATAATTAAAGTTATGGTGGCACAAAGAAAAGAGGAGTCTACTCTTGATATGTTCTTCTTTCTGTTTTGTTATGCGCCCATCTTTCCTCTTCATTTACGTGGAATTAAAATGAAAATGTATATTTGGACTTCATTTGAACTGTCAGGCAACTAAATGTATTAAAGAGGACCTATTATGCTTTTGGGCTTTTTCTCCTTCCTTTAGTGTTATATAGTTTTGTTTGTGCATGGAAAAAGGTCTGCAAAGTTACAAAGCCCAAAGTCCATGGCAAAGGGAGTTGATCTCCCCACAGAAATACTGCTCCTGAATTGCCTGAAACGCCTTGATGGAAGTCCTGCCTTTTCTTCCATAACATGGCGATGTCACCAAATAACACATTTACATAATGGCTAGTTTGGCACGCCATCACACAAAGCTAGTTATAGCGGAGCTGGAGCAGAGTCCAAAGAGTTTGGTTTGGTTAACCAATCCCAACAGACTGGGCCAGCTGATCAATCAGAGCAGACTGGGGCTTTTCAGGAAGGCGGGGCAGGAGCTCAAACAGAGAGTTTCAGACAGAGGGTGAAAAGAAGTGGTGCAGCACAGCCGGTAGGAGAAAAATAAAGCATTTTTTGAACATTGAAGCAACAAGTATGCACCTGAAAATAAGCATAATGGGTCCTCTTTAAAACGTATAGAATGTAAAGTTCTGCCCAATACAAACTGCTAAATGGTAAATAGTGGTACACTGTAGGTGATTTGGTCTTTTGGGGGGTGAAATTGATTTGGTTTCTAATTTAATTGAAGCAGTATAGAGGCTGAAGGGATTGCTGAGGGTGGCATGACTGATGGAGAGTCCCACATTGAAAGTACTCCTAAAATTGACAGTGTCGTTGAGGGGACAGTTGCATTACAAATGGAGAACAAAATGAGACCGAAATTAAACCAGCAGCGCATCATAATGCAGTCTCAACTGATTTTTGGTAATTTTGTGGCTAGAGGCATGTTGTGCATCTATGCTGCAGTGGAATACGGAATGAGGAATACATTTTCAGATGGTGTGGGTGGGACTGGCATCCGTCATGACCAGTTACAACACAACAGTCCGGACAAAAAAAGCCCCCTCCCAAAAAGAAACAGATTTTCTTCTGTGGGAGATGCAGCTTCGTGACAAGTGAATACTGTATATGGCACCCTATATTTGTGTGGGAGGATATACTGTACAGTAACACATTTGCTTACTGTGTTGTTCGTGTCCCAGAGAAACCATTGCTCAATTCAAGAACAGATCAAATGATCTTAGAAAAAAACCCACTCAGGACCGGTGGTCGACAGCATGGATAGGATAGGAGGGGGCATCCACCAACCATTTCCTGACATCTTCAGAGGGTGCTGACACTTCCACATTTCTCATTTCACACATCCTGGTGCATAATCTTTGCTGGATGACAGTCATCCACACACACAAGCACATTTATACATGAATGCATACAAAAAGAAATTTCACATCATTGGATAAGATATGTTACAAGTATAGGTGTGATTAGCTGAGCAATACAAGCTCAAATCCACCAGACAGCCTTCACACCTTCATTTTTCAGCCCTGTCTCCTACAAGATGACGTCCCCATACAACTAAACTGCATTCTCAATAACGTTTTGAGGGAAACATATATCCTCATGGATTTTGGTCGTTTTAAACAGTTGTAATGCTGTAAATTGAAACAAAACAACAATAAAAACGCAACAAAACTACTTGGTTAGGTTTTGTAAAAAAAAACATTATGGTTTGGCTTAAAATTACTATGTTTGTTATGTTATTAAGCTGCGCACGTAAATTAAAATAAGTGAAAGTTAAACATTCATGAACAGCGGCCTCCTTGGTGAAAGTCCTGTGTTTGTTTGACCCATCCACCTTTCCGAATTCCTCCATATGCGGACTTAGGTGGACTATCGTTATAAACATAATCCGCAACAAAATATGTTCTCATTCACATACTCACACAGGCTTTGCCCTCTACTGAACTCTGAAGGTAACCGCTTGAGTCCAGAAGAGGGCTCCGCCTGTACTTATAGAACTAGGGTTACAATATTGTAACCTTTTTTCCCCTCAAAAGTAATTCATAATGCAATTTCACAGGGCTGTCATTTTTATACCTGCTCCGCCTGTGCAGGGTTAGTGGGAGTTTGTGTATGTGTTTGTGCATTCCAGCATGCACTGGGAGAGAGTCAGGGCACACACTGGGAAGGTTGCCATTCTGTTACAGGACCAGCACACATCAATAGACAATGTTATTTGTGTCTATGGGCAATTTAGAGTTTGCAGTTTAGCTAAACTGCTAGTCACTGAACTGTGGTAGGAAATTGGAGCGCATGCAATGCACATTGATTCAAACCCAGAACCCTGTTGTTGTGAAATGACAGTTCGAACCACTGAGCCAGCGTCCAAAGTACTACTCCTACCTTTCAGATTGACACACAGTCAAGTTCATAGTGAGTCACCAAAATACCAAATGGGCATGAGTAAGAAAACAACCATGTGGGTTTGTCAGCACAAAGTTCAGCCATGTAACACAATGAAATTAGAGATCTGGGTGTTTATGCCAAATTGAGTCTAGTTCTATTACCTCTGTGTCCAACAAGTGTTTTCCACAGATGAGTGTTTCTAAGCATTTGGACTACAGCACTGGACATGTTGTTAGCTGTAGCTAGAATTTGTAGCCACAATAATTGCTTTGGACAAAAGCATCTTGCAAATGAAAATATATATATAATACAATATAAAAAACAATACTTAAGTAGCTGTAAAAGTTCATCTGTATAACAAATAATTAATGTTGCTCTGGATCACATTGGTAACCCTGAAGAAATGAACTTTTATGACCAATATGTAAAGGTGAGAGTAACAACATACTGTTGAAAGTCTCTGTGGGCCAGTAAAGCTACTCTGTTGAACTGTGAGAAGAACAGAGAAGATGAGTTTCATTAGGAGGAGAAAACACACTTTAATCAGCTTAACCATTAGTCTACCGCTGCCAAGCCCTCCCAGTCACAGCAGACCTTTAGTTCTGTTTAATTACCTTAGAGATACCACTGTATGCACTCTTCCTTGACATCACGGACAACATTCATTTCTCAACAAATGTTGTGTGTGTGTGTGTGTGTGTGTGTGTGTGTGTGTGTGTGTGTGTGTGTGTGTGTGTGTGTGTGTGTGTGTGTGTGTGTGTGTGTGTGTGTGTGTGTGTGTGTGTGTGTGTGTGTGTACTGCTAAGAAAAGAACATGATGTTTATCTTGTGACTAGTGGTAAGACTCCAGGGGGAAAAATGATACTTGTGGACGACTCATCTCAGCTCTTCGATCATTATTTATTTACTTAGCCATTTATCTCTTCATTAACTAATCACATCAATATGTTAAGACAGTATTGTGATGTAATATTTTAATTAAAAGATACTGTTTTTCATGAAATGGACGTGATGCTGGCAATTATGAAACTGGAGAACGGAGAGCAAACTGAGTAGAGTAATCTGAACGGATAATATACAACAACGACCATATTCTACTTATAGTAGCGTTAATAGTTAACACTTAAAGCACAGTAAAATCAATCACAGCATCATCTGACTTGTCTCTGGAAATTACCCAATATGGGTTAATATATTAAGGCAATAACCGCCCTGTGCTGGCGCGGCTGTCTCCTAAAGCTAAAATGAGCCCATAAAGTGGTCCTGTGTGAGGAATCTTCCTCTGGGCATCAGACGGAGATCAGCTGAGCAGGAATCCCTACTTCATACCAAATAATTAGAGTCTGCTGATTTTTTATGCCTCTGCACTGGCGACAACCGTGGCCGGAGGCATTATGTTTTTCGGTTGTCCGTATGACCGTCTGTACGTGCGTACTTCCGGTCCATTCTTGTGGACATGATATCTCTGGAACGCCTAGAGGGAATTTCCCCGAATTTGGGACAAACATCCACTTGGACTTGACGTAAACTGCTAAGAATTTAGTGGTCAAAGATCGAAGGATAAGGTCACTGTGACCTCACGTTTATCCAATTCTCGTGAATGCGAGATCTCAGTAACATCAGGACATCCATTGGGTTTTGGTTTATCACAGAAAATAAACTCTGTGGCAAACACACGTTTATGAAACTTACACATTTTGTTCAGCCAGATAATCACCACAAATGAACAGCACTTTTATATGATTTTTGAGTTGTAAATGCAATCGCCAGAAGTAAAAAGCTAATAGGCAATAGACAAACTACACCACAGGCGCATGAACAAGAGTACATAACGAGGCTGTAAAGGCTGACAAGTCGTCATGATTACGTCTTGTAGTCTCATTTAGCCACTTGTTAGCAACCACCATTTTAAAGACACAGAAAGGCTTCAAAATTCCTGAGTGAGGTATTTATTGATGTATTTTATGTCATAGAACAAAATGTTAAAATCTCTTAAGCTTGTCTTAACCTCAGACCTTATTTGAGGTATCTAACTACAAACCTTTTCAAAAAACCCACTGACTTCCAGACAAGGGAACTAAGAGTGCTAAAATGCTAACTCATTTCCGGGTTTCAGGACTCATTCCTGTAGCACTCTATTTGCATAATATCTCAGGAACGCCTTTAGTGAATTTCTTCAAATTTGGTACATACGTCCACTTGGATTCAAAGATGACCTGATTCGATTTTGGTTGTAAAAGGTCACTGTGACCTAACAAAATACATTTTTGGCCATAATACAAGAATTCAAATGCTAATTATGAGAATTTCACACAAATGTCTAATGGGATAAAATGATGAAGTGATGACATTTTGGACAGACATGGATGTAAACTGCAACTTAACTGATTAGCGGAGGCATACAATCACAAGCTGGTAATTCTAGTTTTTTACATTTAGGCCTAAAAAAATTTATAGGAATGTACAAATGTGGGGGGTTGTGTAGTCGGGATGCAAGGAAAGGCCAAGTGCTCAATGCAAAGGAAAATGGAATGCAGGGAAGGAAATTGGTGATGATTAGAAAATGCGAGCGCACAAGATGGTGCTGCTAACTTATTTATATTAAGCTGTTGAGATGGCTGGGCGAGAAAATCTGTGATTATTATTCTTTGATTTGCAAAGCCACGCCATGATTGGCCCTTCCTTTGGTGGCGGCATTAAACTTTATGTTTATGGGTCCCAGTGTTAAGCCCATTTCTACGCTCCCCATTCCACACACTAAGTATTGACATTCCATTTAAGTTGACGACAGTGAGGAGGGTATTTTATGACAGAAATGTAATGGGAATGCATGCAGCGGGTATTGCAGTAAAAAATATCACCCAATTACAAGAACATCTTTGCATAGTTGCAGAGTAAAGAGGGTATGCATGATGCACCTCTGCTTTGTTCAGAAAGAACAAAGGGAGAGGGATTCATCTGAGCCCTCCCCTCTGCTCCCTCTGCTGCATTAAAACACATACAATGAGAATATTCACTAATGGAAAACCTACTCTGTGTATGCGTGTGTGTGTGTGCCCACAAAAATTAATATAGAGCTTATGTTTGATATGATAATTAATTACACAACTTTAAAAATGCCCCTGCTACATGTAAATTAACGCAGACACAACGTCTAAAGTGTGTTCAGAGAGGGGGAAAAATAAATGTAATACTGTGGATTGTTAACATGGTTATTCAATGGAGGTGCTTTGTGAGCGAATGGAAAACAAATTAGGTTAAAGTCTTGTGACAAGATAAATAAAGCCCTGATCAATTAAGTGCTTGAAAAAGACGGCCGTCCAGCACTCAATGGGGGCAGTCTTGCTGTTACTGTCTCATTCTTGAGCCACAGAGAAGCATTGATTCTCCCTGGCACCCTGTCCTTGTCATTATAGTCGATGCTGAGGCCAGCCCAAACCATTCTCAACAACCGCTAATGGCTTCAAGGAATTCAGCCGGACTTGTGGCAGAATTCTAATAAGCAGGTTTTATGAATTGTGAGTGCAGGGACGAGAAGGCAGAACACTGCAGGTTGTCCAGAGAGCACAGTGAATGCATTAACAAAACTAGAGACCATCTTTTGATGGGATCACACCAGCTGTGACATTAAATATGGCCAGGGGTGTAAAGTGGGGGGGCAAATGGCCCCTTCCCACTTCCTACACCGCCTACTTCCAGCACCCTTGCTCTGACCACACCCATCTTCGAAATCAACCTTCATTTTCATCTCAGCTACACACCTGTAAAGTTTCGGTACTGCTTCTTACACGGTGGTGACGCTATCGCTGTGACAAAATCTGTCCACAGACAGGCAGATAAACACCTGGCAAAGTACTCAAAAGCACCTCTGCGGTAGCTCCCGCAACAGTAGGTGTTTCCAGGACCACATTTTCCATGATCACACACACACACAGATTCACAAGGTGAAAACAATACCAGCCACATGCTGTCGCGGCTGATAACAATTCTCTGCCATTACTGCACAGTTGGAACTACTTCTGTTTGAAGACGCTGAAATGAGATTGAGGTAATAGAGATGTTAGTTTTTCTGATGAAACAGGTTGCAATAGTAACTAGAGACCATCTTGCGATGGGATAGCACCAGCCGTGACGCTAAATCAAGCCAAGGGCGTAAAGTGGTGGGGCCCCTTCCCCGATTCTTACCCCCTTACTTCCAGCGCCGTTGCTCGGGCCACACCCATCTTCGAAATCAACCTTCATTTTGATCTCAACTACACACCTGTAAAGTTTCGTGTCTGCATCTTGAACGGTTGTGACGCTATCGTGGTGACAAAATCTGTTCACAGACAGAAATATAAACACCTGGCAAAGTACTCAAAATCCCTTCTGTGATAGTTCCCGCTACAGTAGGTGTCTCCAGAACCACATTTTGCCACAATGACTCACACAGAGACTCACATGTGAAAACAGTACCAGCCGCACGCTGTCACGGAAGGTAATAATTGTAACCTGACTGAACAAACATTTATTCTGTTTTAAAAGCTGTTTCCTATTAACAACAAAAACTAATATGTAAAATACAAGTTCAGTGAGTTTCTTATTTTTCTCCTTTGCCCTTCAACTATTCTGTAAGAGCGCCTTTCAACCTCCAAGTGTAGAGCTTCATCTCACTGGGGGTGCCGTCTGTGCTTCTGGCCTCAGACTAGTGTTACCCTGGGACTCCTCCCAAAGGAGCCATGTACAAAAGGAGAAGAAAGTTGTTGCAGAGAAGCACTTTTCCCTGAGATCAGTTGGGTTTCTAGTGGTCAGTCTGTTGTGTACTTTTCTGACCTTAATTTTCTTCTGCAGACTGTAGTTCTTGCTCCCTCCTCTTGAGAGAACAATATCGTTTTGAATAGATAAACTCTAGATGTAGTTTAAACTGTTACATGGCCTTGAATGCCCCACGCTTTTAAATCATCCCCTTCGACTGGTATTTTATACCACATACTGAGACAAGTTTTGAGTGCAAAAAGACATTGAATCCACCATTTCCTTTACATTATCTTAACATTATCTTTATGAACTGGGTCTCTGGCCATGGAAAATATTTATTTCTAAATTAATAGATAAACATTTTGAATGGTATCTGCTCTAACAGTCATTGTCTGTTAGTCATTGTGTTAAGACACAGCTCAGACAAAAATATGTTCATTAATTTACTGTAAAGCCAAACCAACTACATCCTCCAAATTTAAAATAGTTAAAGTTCAACATAAACAAGAAGGGAAGACAGGTGATCTTATAGAATCCACTGAGAGAGGGATTGATATATACATAACACCGTTTCACTGTCAGAGGAGCAAGTGACAGCTGTTTTATACAGCTTCACAACCATCCTTACACAACACAGACATTTTCTGTCTGTCTCCTGTACGTCTCTATCTGTCTGCTTCTGTCTTTGTTTCTCCATCTAGTCAAAAGCTCTTTGTTCCTTCTGGAACTGCTGCTCTGCTTCACAAGAGCTCAGCGAATTGAAGAAGCTGTTGCAGTAAAAGTGCTGCGTTTAAGTCAACTGAGCATTCCCCTTCGAGGCCGAGCAATGCTTTCACCCATATACATCCAAATTACAAGATATGTGCCCATTTTCAGACCCACTCTACCCCACCCTATTGAATCAAGCACTTGAAAATGAAGGGTGGGATCAACCCGTTCTCACTTCCAACTCATCAAATACCGCCGTTTGGTAAGTGCCCCTTTGCATCAGAAACCAATGCACGGAGGCACCCTTTAGGGACTGTATGTGACAAACTGGGCGAACTCCAATGTAAACCCACCCGCAGCGTTATTCGACGGTTGGAGGAAGTGGCGTAGTATTGATAGCGTGAGAATACACTAGGGGCGGTTGGGATTGTTGGTAAATGGGTCAAACAAACACAAGATGTTAAACCAGTAGACCTGTGTTCGTGTCCAGTGTGGAACGGCCAACAGACATGGACAAGTGTTGACTTATTTTGTCACGTCAGTCTTTAATCAAGTGTGACTCGTCGGTATAGTCAGTCCCGTGAGTCGCTAGTAAGTGAAGTTAACGTCAAGCACGACCGTTGTGTTGCCTAAACCTAACTTCCTGTGAAAACGGAAGTTTATTTTGAAAGGACACTGCATGTAACGAGCATATATTGACACACCGTCCCTGGTCCGTCCAAAAGTAACGCAAGAGGTGTACCCCTTGGGTCGGCCTCCGATGCTGAGGGGCACTGACCAAGCGGCGGCATTTCACGAGTTGGGAGTGAGAATGTGTTGGGTGGGATAATTGGAAGAATTTAAAGCAGCCTAAATCCAAGGTATTAGATTTGTGAGTATAGGTTACAAAGCAAACGGCTGTTGCCTACCATCATGTATAAGCTATACAGAATGGGAGACATTATTCTCTAACCTTACTAAACATTACTTCCTTCCTCATGGAGATTCTTACGTTTTTGAAAAATACTGACTCACAAGATTGAATCCTGCACAGCCTTCAGGACACAGTGTACATGTAAACTGAATGGCAACTTCTCTTTTTTTGTGCCAACTTTTTGGATTTTTAGCAACACTAGCAAGAGTGCAGGACTCCAAGGATGCCATTGTCGGTTCAAACCACTTTAATCCAGTTGGAAGTAAAGAGCAGCACAGCCTTTACTGTATGTACAGCTAACGGGCTTTTAAACTCTCAGTTTAATGCTAAACAGATAAGCTAACTAAACTGATAAAACATAAAGACTCCATTGTTAATTACATGCAACGTTACGTAATACTAGCTTTACTACTTACTCATTACCCATTTCATAATGACTGGCCTAAGAGAACCCCATAAGTATATACAACGGACCAACCAGCAAACTGCATCATGCCAAAATGTTCCACAATGTTCTGCAGGTTGTTCTGTCGAGTTAACAGCTGAAGCCTGACAAAAGCAGGCTGTGTACTGATCAGTGGCCAGCTGTGCTTGAGTTTTCCTGGTGATATAACAAAATGTGAGTACTACTGGATGTAGAAAATGTTCCACGTGTCCTTTCCAGTCCTCCAGCCTTAATAAACACAAGAATTGCAGTCCCTGAACTCTGTTGAATGTCCACTTATTGCGTTGTATTTTTATTTATTTTTTTCAAAAAAGGTGCGACCTCTGAGCCGTGTGTGCTCCCACCTGACTCGCTGCCAAAACTCGTCTCTGTTAATGTTCTCCTCTGCCTCCCTCTCAAAGAATAACTGTATCAAATCATGAAATGGTAATAATGTGGCTCTGAAATGTGCTACTGGAAGCAGTTGTTTTGCACTGTGGTTTTTCTTTCTTATCAGACACTAGTAGTCACAGTTGGGTGCCGAATGTAAGGCGGGTACCCACACGGCTCAAACAAAAGCCTCACGATGAGACACTGATAGTCAATTAAAATTTCATCAACTGGTTGAAAAGATTCATGGATGTGTGTCTGTCAGCATGTCGAATGCGGTTTGAAAATGTTTATGTTTAAATGTTAGAGAGCTTTGCAGCTGACGGAGTGAGAAAATACCCGTATTTGTCAGCACTTTTTAAGAATTGTGGGACTATGTTGGGCGTAGGAGACGTAGGCTCTATTTTATTCCCATTTTTCAGTGGATTTAACAGCAGAGCAACCTAGAAGTCATGATAGTCACATAACATGAGGATATTTCTTGGCTCAAATATGAGAATCCCTATGGTAGTAATAGAAACACTGAACATTTTACTTTATATAGTTCCTGAATACACAT
This sequence comes from Helicolenus hilgendorfi, assembly GCA_916700815.1. Classification (NCBI taxonomy): domain Eukaryota; kingdom Metazoa; phylum Chordata; class Actinopteri; order Perciformes; family Sebastidae; genus Helicolenus; species Helicolenus hilgendorfi. The sequence continues at coordinate 10,962 of CAKALG010044578.1, forward strand.
TTTTCTATGTGTTGACGTGGGTGCATGAGGGGGAAACAGATTGAAGTAGTTTCATTTCACACTCACTGATCAAAACATCACATTTAAATAGATTTATACCAACAAAATATACTAGTGCACAAGCTATAATTAAACAGTACATTAAATTAGCAGTAGTTATCAAGAGTTGCCATTGGCCTAGAGATGTTTTACTCGCGTAAAATGTCTGTCAGACATATTTTATGTCGTCAAGCTTTCAAAACCCCTTTCCAAAAAGTACAGCAATTATAACAACAAATCCCATCCATGCAGTTCTTTTCTTGCCTGGGGTCAGGTAAAATGATGTTCATCTGTGCAGAGGATTGTATTTATTCTTTCTTAATATCTTGAATTGAAACAGAGCCCCGCCACTTTGGTGAAAAATAATGGAGAGTTTATAGTTTCATTTCTGTTTGTTGGTCTCCATAAAATATATTGTCTGGAATTTCTGATTAATCTACCCGTCAGTCGACCGGCGAGAAGCAAAATTGGATGCCTTGAGAAAGTTTAGCAAAAGTAAAGTAATCCAGATTGGAAATATTTCTGTCATTTGGGGTTTGTATACTGTCTGCAATATGTTTTCTGTGTTGACATCAAGGTAAAGCTAGAGGAATATGGAGGTGATGTATCGTTTCTCCAAGCTGCAATTTGCAATTGCAGACTGAACCGATTTACATTGCTCTCAATGGTCTTCCCAAGATGTTTTGGATACAGCAACCTTCTAAACATAGTCAACACACACACACACACGCACACACACATACACACACATTCTTACAATTGGAGATGGACTGTTTGTTCGCTGTTGTGCATTCAAATGAGACACTCAGGGGTTCATTATCCTCCTTGCTGATGTAACCGACTCTCTAAAGACTGCACCTGTATCTGAACATAAGGTATTATAGTTACAGTAAATCATTTGAGAGGAAAACTTTCTCTTTTCTTTTGTCAACACCTACTGCCTCTCAAGTTTGTGGGTAAACATCTAGGAACTTTATTTGTTCTTAATATTTGTTGCACCTTTAATGTAAAATGCACATTGTGAAAATCAATTTTAAAGATGGTTTGCTTGCAGATACATGAAGTTTCTAAATGCAAAATGTAGCTTATAGTTTGATTTTTACTAAAAACAATTGATGATTCTTTTCTATCTTTGTGGCCAAATTAGACCTCACATTTGATATTTATGTCTTTTTGTCCAAAGACTGGTTAAGTCCATATTTATTATTGTGCATCTTCATCATCAAATGCATTCCCTTCTACACAGTGTGTCTGTCTATGAATATGATGCAAGTCAAATATGGTAAATCCAATTTTTGTACAGAAAACAGGTAACAGCTTGCTAGACAGTGGACATATTTGCGTGCAAACAATACTTATTAGTCACGCTGATGTGACGTTATTTAACCCAGTAACCCAGTTTGCATGCATCATTTGATAGCCATGTTACTTTATTCAGTGGACTGAGATTCAATTAGATCCAATATGCATCATCTTAATATCAGATTTTAAAATAATCTGTGATTCTCTGATATTCTGTGTTAAGAAATGTTTTCTTTTTTTTATTGCATTGTTCCATGAATCACAATGTTTATCTAATTAAGAATATCAGAGATGACACATACTAATTATAGTCACTGCATTTTGTGTGGTGTGGTTTAAAGAGGATCTATTATGCTTTTGTGCTTTTTCCCTTTCTTTTAGTGGAATCCGAATGGTTTAGTTGACCAATCACAACAGAGTGGGCCAGCTGACCAATCAGAGCAGACTGGGCTTTCCAGGGAGCAGAGCTCAAACAGAGCGTTTTAGACACAGAGTGAAAAGATCTGCTGCAGCACAGACAGTTTGAGGAAAATAAATCATTTTTTGAACGTTAAAGCATGTAAACATGTTTTAGTAGAAACCCAAAATATGCATCTGAAAATAAGCATAATAGGTCCTCTTTAAAACTAAAAACGTATTTTGTGCATGTTAAATAAGAACTGGAGATGTAGTATTGTATTACTGGAAACATGGTATTTGTTGATGTATTCTTAAAACAAGTTGTTATATTTTAGCTGTTTTAGTCATTTTATTGCAGTTGCATGATCCTAACACATTGCCATCTAACAGCCCTAAGTATATGTATTTAATTCTGTCTCCACTATTTCTAATGTTGATGCAGAATAGAGTACAGTAGCAGCTGAAATTAAACAATGACTAAGCAGAAGAGGATATAAGGGGGAACTAGCATATGATGCAAAGTAGTTTTCTAAGCTTTGAAGCTACTTTAAGATATTGAAGGTTTTTATACATCACGGATAAGTATCTTGTTAACCATCCTCCAAGGTTTGAATGTCAAAAATTCCAAATTTACTGTAATTAAAACACTTTCTTGTATCAAAGCAGCATCTGCCAGCTTCATCTGTGGGTTGCGGTGAACCTTCTCCTCATGAATATGTAAATCAACAGTGAACCTGAGAAAAATCAACCTAAAGCCGAGGGCCAAAACCAGCCGGTAATAAATCACAAAGCGATAAGAAATAATAGCAGAGCGTATTCAAATGAGTCAACAGTGGCGCCACATATAAGGTAATCTACAATTAATAACACAAAGACATCAGATGTTATCTGCTCTGGTCAATCTCTAATGTCAGGGAATTAGATGAAGTCAAATGTGACAGCAGAGCTAATGGTCCAGATAGATTATCTCCAGGCTGATGGAGCTCGCAGACAAGCTAAAGTCAGCCAACTCAATGGTTCCTGACAGTGTCACCGAGGTTTACAGCTAGTGTAAACCTGCGGGATTTTGAGGATCTAGGGGTATACAGGGAGAAAAGCGATTTAGTAGGTCAGCAGTGCTGGAGATGACTGCCTTGAGCATAGTGTTATCACTGTTAACGGAAAAGGTTTGATCCGAGGTGAAAAAGAAGAAATGCAAATATGTTTTTGATTAAGTTAGAGCTGCAACAGCTATTTGATATCTCTGAAGGAGGTTGTGGAAGGCGGAATAGTGCTACTAATTGCAACCAGTGGTAAAACCAATATTATAGAAACGTTATTTATGCACTAATCATTTTCAGTTCAAACGTAAATATCCACAACGTGTTTCAAAATCTCTTTTCAACTCCGCACAGCAGAGAAACACCCAGAAATGCTGGTCAGGGAAAATACAGTGGGATGTTTAACAGAGGTTCACTTGATATTGCAGTATTGATTCTGCCTCGTACTTTTAGACAAATTTCTTATGCCCTAAAGGTAACAAGAGGAAATAAAAGTGAAAGAAATCGCAGATCCAAGTTTTCCAGGCCTTTGGGAAGAAATTAAGTTCAGTTGGACTTTAAGGGGGCTGTTAGACGGAAGTCTGGATGTGATTTTGCCATCAACCTTTCACTTGCTCCACAATCTGCTTTTGCAATAAATTCTAAAAGCTGCAGGTCCCTGGCTCTCCTTCTGTTCTGTGCCATAAAGCAGTTTTCATTGTGCGATCCGGCATATTATCCATGAAATCCAACCCCGGAGCGCAGGGATGTGAAATGCAGCGGAGAAGGCTGGAGAGGCTGCCAGTCTTCTAATTGTACTGCTATCTCATAATTCTTTGTAACATGTCGGTAATGTGAAGTGGAACATGAAGCACCTTTCAACATTTAAATGTGAATTTTCATATTTTCAAATTCTTTTCTATAATAATGCAGGGAAACGAAAAGAATAGGCACAACATGGAGACAAATGTTAAAACCCATACTGTCTTAAAAATTGTACCCAACCTACAAATTATTTCCCTTATCCTAACCTGAAAATTCCTGTGCATTAGGGGTTTAACGATTGTTCTACATCAATGTATATTCCTACCATCCAACTAAATCGCTCGTTATTAGCAGAATATGCAAAGGCCTGATAAAATAAAACGGCAACACGACCAGTCTTTCCACACACCTAGTGAGACGCCATGCATTTTATTTTTTTTTGTTAAATATTACTGCTCTAATTTTAGCGACTTCAGGAAATAAACTAAAAGCCGCTGAGAGGCTGAGGTCGGTCCCGGTTTGCTTGTCCGAAGCGCTACCAAAGTAAGTCACTGAGATCAGAAAATACATTGAACAAAATCTTATTTAATGAAAATGATCAACTTTTTTTAACGTGCAAAAAATCAGGATAATCAACAGCGATCAAAAGAAAATAGCGGTCAACAAATAATACGGCGACCCACTCACCCTCTCTTCCCTCCGGTACTCAGGTGAACAGCTGATTATATGAACTATGAATGCCGCCAATATCCATGTGACCCAAATCTCCAAAATCATCATGATCACATAATAATAAATGACAATATCACAACCAAAAAATATAAACCTTCACAACCCTAATTGACATTACTACAAACATTACTTCTTTCTGAAATCGTTCATAGCTCCTACCCTACCGTTTGTATTGAAAATGAGAACAGAAGCAGCAGGTTAAACCACTGTTCGTTTAACTCGAAGAGAAGTTGGTTTATTTATTTTTGTTAAATATTGCACTGCCTTGTATCTTGAGAACTGAAGCAGCGGGTCCTGCATTTGCACTTTTTATTATTTTCAAATAAAAGGTGTATGAATTTGCCGTTAATCATTGTGTTTACTTGTCTATATCCATAATTAATTCATCCCTGATTCCCTTACAAGAAAACATTGAGGAATCCTGACCAGCACTGTCCAGTATCCAGCTAATTATTTCACAGTAACACTGATTGAATTTTTGGCAAAAAAAGTTTCTGTATCGAATTCAAGTTATTGAATCATATCGTATCGCTCTAGATGAACCAAATATCGTCCTTGAATCGTATCAGAACCATGGAAAGTGATACGTATCGCATGGTTGTAAAAACGTATCGTTACACCCATACTGTGCATTAAAAAAAAAAAAAAAAAATCAAGTTTAAACCTAATTGACACCACAGCAGCTGGACCCTTTCCCACAATAAATGAATTGGCTCTTAACGGGTACACTTAAAAAATCCATTGTAACTTTCACTCCAGGAGAGAATAAAGTTTGTCTCCTGTTTGTTACAGTGCATGACAGCTGTGTGCAGAAAAGAGAGCAAAATTATTCATAAAAAGTCCTGTAGTGAAATTCACTGCAGGGGCTGGCAAATTCAGGGTACATCTGCCTCTTGGCAACAATACTATAAAATAAAAGTAATCACTAACACTCCAATCCAGCAGTTAAGCATTGCACCTTCATCAAAGGCTCCCTGGGGAACTTCTAGTAGCGTTATATGGAGATATATTTAGCTATGAATGGGTCCCCTTTTTATTTGTCACATGCACGGTGTGACGCTGTAACTAGTCCTACCAATGGTGTCACACTATTCCACTGATCTACAGGTGGCCAAGATATGCTGCAAGGAGTCGAAGAAGACTGCACGCTAATAAACATGAAAACCATCACAGGTACTGCATTTAGCATAATAAAATTTGCTCAAATCATAACATAGCAATCTCAAACCCAACAGGCAACAACAGCTGTCAGTGTGTCAGTGTGCTCACTTGACTATGAATTGCCCCAAACTGCATGTGATTATCATAAAGTGGTCATGTCTGTAAAGGGGAGACTCGTTGGTACCCATAGAACCCATTTTACATTCACATATCTTGAGGTCAGAGGTCAAGGGACCCTTTGAAAATGGCCATGACAGTTTTTCTTTGCCAAAATATAGCAGAAGTTATTTTGCCTCCGTCGTGACAATCTCGTATGACATGGTTGGTACCAATAGATTCCTTACTTTCATATGATGCCAATATCTTCACTCTACCTTTAAAATTGAGCCTAAAAACCTATAAATCGTTCAAATTCATTTGTGTTAATGCGTTATCGCGTCATCTTTGACACCCCTAAATTCTTCTGTGAAAACAGTGCACTGATATCAAACTGTTCTTTGGTCCTGCTTGAGAACTGAAACCTCCAACTTTTTCAGGTTAGACCCTAACTTGAAAGTCCTGATTGTATTTGCTCCTTGGTTTCTCCAGGGGGCTGGGTCTACCCGCAGGCCTCTAATTTAGTCCTTTGCCTGTCTTATCACACTGAAGAATCAAACACAGCAAATAGAAAGCATTTTCCACGGGGATGTTACTTTAGCAGCAATACAAACAGAAACCACTTGCTGCCTCAAACTGCATTTAAAATGTTAAGATAACTTGTCAGTTGTGATTACTGTTCGTATCACAACTCTATCCTTCAGAGTAAAGCTCTCTGTGAACTTTAGGGCTCACATTTGTTTAAGCGTGGTGCATTTTATGTTGTTGTAAATTTGATTTGTTATACTTACTTTTTTCAGCGATTTCTTGGGCAATTTTAGTTTTTTTCGGTTTTATCACTCAGGCTGAGTGTGTGCAGGCCATAGGGAGGGGACCTTCTTCATATTCTACATATCCCACTTACATGCGGAGGACACACACACACACACCCTATAATAATGTGCAGATCTGCTGTAGTGATCACTGTCTCCCTCCTCAGAGATACTTAATGCCTAAATCTCTTTCTAACTGGCAGGGAATCACATAATTGGCTGTGGTCCATTTGCTCACCCACGTGTGTGTCCTCTCACTAACAGCAGATTTTAATGAATCGGTTTTACAGTGATTAGAGCTCCTGGCTATAGGGAGGTCAGCGAGGGAGTGAGCGACTCTGACCACCGACAGACGTCCAAGCATGGATGTCTGTAGTCTGATTGGCCTGAGCCCAGTGTGACGGGCTTAATCAAAACGCTGTCGCTTTCTCTCTCCAGTGAAAACTCTCTGTCTGCTGTGTCACTGCACCTCGCTATCTCCTTCTAAGAATGTGCGTTACTATCTTTCTCCCTGTCCGCTCATGCAAACACGTACACACAGACCCTACAGTACTGTATATCTCTATTTTCCTCCTTGCCATAATGCTATTAGTCTCCACACACAGTATCCATGGTACCAAAAACGTATCTCGAGGGGACTGAACTACAGGTGACTGAAGCAATTTAAAATTACGCTCACTCACGTCTGCCTTCTTTCACAACTTATCCTGTGCAACTGCTGATAGAAATGTCAAAAAAGAAGAAAAAAAAGACCCAAATATTTTCTTTAAATTTAACCACACATGTTTTTTAATCCATTTCAAATTTTGCAGCAACAAACGGATTTTGAAAATTCAATACCTTCAGCAAATTTTACTGAAGTGGAATTTTCATCAATTTACTTTCATATTTGTCATGGTGTGCATATCATGATGTCGTCTATGTCAGTCATTCCCTCCGGGAAACAGATCTACATCAGCTAAATAAGACCTACGTTTTTTCTATAATTGTAGCCAGAAGAATTTCTAAACATCCTTTCACCTTCAGCCTGAAGTGTACATTTACTCAAGTACATTGTTTAAGTACAATTTTGAAGTACTTGTTAGGGATGCACCGATTTATCGGCCGAAAATCGGTTAGGAACATCTTCCATGCCATGCAGCCTGTGCTGCAGTCCGTCGCCCATACTG
>CAKALG010044583.1:0-36235 GCA_916700815.1 Helicolenus hilgendorfi
TGGCTACCTTGTGATTGACAGGTCGCTACCACGGTGTTGTCCTATCTTGGAGTTGTTCATGTTTTTTGTTACAACTTTAACCCTTTCACAGTGTGTTTTCAGTTCATGAAAGTTAATGATAACATTTTTGGTCACCCAAAAAATGTCTTATTCAGTGTTCAGTTGTTCTTAGCTCCACCTTCGTGTGTCACTTCTGGTTGCAAATAACCAAAATAGCGAAATACAAAAACCGAGATTGCGACGGGTCAAAATGCCGAACTCGGGGCTTCAAAACTGCAGTTCACAAACCAATGGATGACGTCATGATGACTATGTCCACTTCTTATATACAGTCTATGGTTTAACGCTGCACTGGAAAACAACCTATGTGGTTGTTTACAACTGGAAGGATTTGTTGCAGGATCCCAATTCCATTACAGCTCTCTGGCTTGGCAGAATATAAAATATACAACAGTAGCAAGAACAGTTGCATGTTTTGAAATGAGTCTAACACACAAGCACACACACACATGCACAAACAAATGAGTGTATTGCATGTTGTTAGCTCACCACAGCACAACACAGCACTGACATTTATCTCATACAGCAGTTGTCCTCTATACATATATAGTAGCTGTTATGAACATTCATGGACTGAAAGAACAACTGGTCTTACTTGAGCAAATAAAACAAGACAAAACTCCACTTCTCTCCCCTTTTCTGGGAGGTAAGAAACTAGTTCTCTTTTTTACTTTCTTAACTGATAAATACTTAAATAGGAGTAGCCAGGTGTATGCCATGCTACTGCTGTCAATCAGGCATTGTCAGGTGGGTTTATATTAGGATGAAAAATGGGCTTTTAAAATGAGGAGCTCGAACAGCAAAACAAACTCCAACACGTTCTCACTCCCAACTCGTCAAATATCGATACTTGGTCAGTGGCCCGACACTTCAAACTATGACGCTCAAGGAACCCCTCTAGCATCAGTTTTTCTCAGTTTCCATCAGCTCATTCCCCAGGAAAAAATGTTGGCATTGTATGTTTCAGCAAACCAGGGATGTGTATATTTTTGCATTCGGTCAGAGCAAGTGCCGTAGTTTAAAGATCGAAAAGAAACACACCGGGCGAGTGGGAGGGGAGGTGGATGGGTCCAACAAACACAAGGCTTTCATTCAGGAGACCGCTGTTTGTGTCCCGTGCGTCACGTTACAATCTGCTGTTTGTTCGTGTCCCGTGTTCGAAAAGTTCAGTTCCGTTTGTCACTGTACAAATGCAGCAGCTTTAAGCACAAACATGTTGTTGTTTTTTGTTACGGTTGGTACATTGCATTGTTATGCTGTTACATTATTATTTCAACTGAAACCATGATCTTTTTTCTAACCTTAACCAAGTAGTTTTGTTGCCCAAGCCTAACGAATCATTTCACAACGTTAACCACGTGGCATTGCGTTTCCGCAAGCGTGACACAATTAGTATTTTTCGTTCAGAAATGTCGCCATTCAACGTATCCTGTGGTTTGCAAAAACGTCCAATGCCAATGGAGTCCAATGGAGACTGGATACATAACTGGAGCTAGTTAAGTACATAATGTTACTTTAAAAAAAAGTACAATAAATTAGGTCAGCGTTGACTTGGTTTCCCACAGGACACGAACAGCGGTTTCCTGCGTGAAAGTCTATGTTTGTTTGACTCATCCAAACTTTGTCGCTTTTTATACTGTCAGTTGGGTTTACATTGGAGTTAGTTGAAAGCCCAGGCGCTAAAGGGTGCTCTGGTGCGTTGGTATCAGAAGCCAAGGTGCACTGACCAAGCGTAGGTATTTGATCATTTGGGAGTGACAACGGTTGCAAATCCAGCATTAAAGAGGACTACATTTAGACAGTAAGAGTTACGTCAGGCATTATCCAGTATGTGTTGTATGTAGACCTCACATCAGCACTGGGGCATGGAGTGTGGCTGTTGACAAATGGTTCACATGCACTGTGGCCCCTCTGGCAAATTTTGCTGAGTGCCACAGAGAGTCTGCAGTCGTCTCCACAGAGAACAGATGAAAAGCCATTAAAAGAAACCCAGTGTACATCACTCATTCAGTCCTCCTACTGCCTCAGTTTTAATGCCAGAATGATGCACTTGTTCACATCCTTTTATGGACTGAAATCCTTTAATCAGAAAACAAGGGCGATATTAGAGCACAGCACAGTAGTGAGCTGCATGCTAAAGGAGTCGACTACAGAGTGCAGTGACTCGGTGTACCAGGTAGCTTGTTCTGTTCCGCGCTCCTCCTCTTAATTTGCATTCACCATGGAGCACACTCCTTGCCAAGCAGCTCACACAGCGAGGCCAAGGTCAGGTATTGTCTTGCTGCTCATACACATCAGACTTCCCAGGTCCAAACCCCTCACACCTGACTGCCCCCACAGCTAAATGTCTTTGAACACTGCTGATGCGTTGGCCACGGCAGATCAACAAGTCCCGGGTGGGACTCAAAAACCTTATCAGTGCGAGAGAAAAGCCAGTCAAGTCACCATGCAGAGGATGAGAGAAAATACAAATTTCAGTCTAATTTTCCGCAGCCTGCTTGCAGCACAACCTCAATGCAATACGAGCAAATTATAGAAGCAGAAAAGAACTTGCCCACATAAATGACTATACATCCAGACTCTTTATTGTTCTGGCAGCATAAAATAAGTAGCTTCAGAAATGAAGCCATCCATCGGTTGGCGGAGCATAGTGATCAGACTCCATCATGTCTCGACAAAAGTGACACTGCACCATTCTGAGGACTGTTTTTCTGATGTCTTCTGTCAACACTTTAATAAAGTAATTCCCCTAAAAGTTTCTAATGGCGTCGGGGAAACTTCCGAATGACCTTTGCACGAAGCTTTACAAGGCATATATTGTCAGGTGGGCTTTCCATGGCATATAAATGGCACATTTAGAGTGAATTAACGTCTTGAGCTGTTTTTAATGTCACACTTGCTTCGCTGTGACCTTGCATGAAACATTTCCTTCTCATCTCACTTTGATGATAGACTGCTGCATTTTGGTTTATGAGGATTTCATGCTCATCTCCTCCCTCGTATGTTATACCAGGTGGCAATCTGACAATCCAACGATTTTATCTCCATTCTTCAGACATGCCGTCGCCACAGCTCTCAGCGAACACTTGCCAACATCTTTTCCCTTCCTCCCCATAAAACTGGAATTGTTTTACTTTCCATTTCTCAGACCTTCAACAATAATTTTGACCAGAGTATAGAGCTTATGATGCAGAATGCATGAATGTTTCAATGTATGTCGCAGTGGTATTTTGCATATATTATACCGGCTTTTGTGCTAGCATATGCCACCTACTTTAAATGAAATGAGCAAGTGATCCAGATGACTTACAAAGTAAAACGGGAACAGAGGGATTGTCAGCGGCTCGGATGCATATAATTCTGAATGCAATATGCCTCTCACTCGCCTGTTGTGCCATCTGGAATTGTTTGTGGAAATGCTGCGAGGCACGTATTTTCTAAGCAGTAAGTGAAAATAAAAATTTTGTGTGTTTGTCCTGATCTTTTGCATTTGTACCGTGCAGCTGAGTACCAACACAACCCACAACACTTCTACTTCTGTGGGTTCACCGTTTACTGTTTCTGTAAAGGTGCAATGTTTCAGAAATTAATATATTATATGAAATGCAATAGACATCACATATTTTATTAAACATGTAATTGCTATTTCAATCACTACACATATAATAAATGTTAATGGGTTTAGGATGGCTCAGACAAATAAAAAAAAACTGAATAATGTGCATAGACTTTAAATCTGCACCAGACACACTCCTGACAGTAGTTTGGTGAGATTGCTCTACATTATTCATCAGATACAAAGCACAGCAGCATGTGTGAAGCTCATTGCATAGTCATTGTATTGTAATAACTTGCAATGCAACTGTAATTGGCTGCCGGTGTTACCAAAAAAGATACTCAAGGATAGTTTCATATGAAACATACTGTACATTTATACATATGGACACAATTATTTATAGCTTTTTGTGTATTGGTCTGGGGTATTTGAAAAAAAGTTTCTTTGCTTTGTTTACATTGCGATGCCATCCAGGCATGCTTTTTAATGCATGTGAGCTCGCCCCCCTGGCTAGCTCATGGCCGCCGCTCTGCACTGCTCTCATACGGAGGTTACAGCTGATACAGCCTGGTCGCACAATAGGGGTATGAATGATAATGAACAAGGCAAAAGCATGCAATAAGAACAGCAATCTTGCTTTTGCCGTGTCATTTGTACGCCATATAGTCTGTACTGACTGCGATGTAAATGCATCTGCGTAAATATACTACGATCAGAGCTAATGATGTAGATTAAAAAGTGAGACAGACTGCTTATAAATAACACGCAAAAAGGCTAAAATGCCTACTCATGACATGCAGAATGTCCTTGTAATGTTGTGTTATTTATACACCCTCCTGCAAAATAGGGTTGGCTGATAACGCCGTCCCTACCAACGGGGTTGTCGCAAAAGCGTAGCACCACCCACCGTCCGGTACCCACACAGGTTAACACTGTTAGCTCTGTCAGCACTGTGAGTGTTGCAGGTGTTTGCACTGTTAGCACTTTTGCTGTGGAGGCAATAGATGCTCTGAATATAGAATTTAGCTCCTTTAAGGAAAAGCAACGCTATATACAATTATGTTTTAGACAACAGTGTGCTTTTAACTTTATGGAAACTGTTATGGCAATCCCATACAACACCCAACATCAGTGTTGGACCTCACTAATGCTCTTGTGGCTGAATGGGATCAAATCCCTGCAGCCAGGTTCCCAACATTTTGAATCAAATAAACTGCAGGTAAGTTGAGGTAACCATAGCAACAACACACATGTGAGTATTTATATTCATCCTTGACCTTGGGAACACATATCTTTAGTAAAATATTCTAAAATTTAAATTCTCTCACCAGCTTTTTCTACACATTACGACCTTATATCTAACGGCCTTCGTCACATACAGTATGACCACTTTGTTACCATGTGACTAAAGTCATGCGATGGCACCTGAGCTAGTTCCAGTCGCAGAAGAAGAGCTTGGGATACAGTTAAAAAGTCTGGAAAAGTGAACCTTGAGGTTAGAATATTTTACCACGAACTTCACTTCTGCTTCAGACAACAGCAGTCATGAATCTTTTGTCTTTATTGACAAAAGATGATGATTTATACAGAGCCTGATTTGTTGATTTGCCATGATATGAATATAATTAGTATACGCCAAGCTTCAGCTTCCCATTGTGGTATCTTTGCCTCTATCTGGTTTTGTTATTTAGAATATCAGAATGCTTAGTGCTTGCTTACCTTTGTTACACTTACTGATATGCAATGCAGAGACTGCGGGTGCTACCGTATTAATGAACACCTCATTATACCGTATGAAATTCAAATAATCTGCAAGACCTTTAAAGTACCCTGTAACATCCACTCTATGTGGCGACTGACCCACATCTTAATAACTTGAACAAAATTAAACTCCATTCTTCAACCTCTGGGTTATTTTTGATGCTCTGGTGCCATATTTGCAAGCTTGAGTTGCTTTAAATTCATGTCAGTCATAACACAGTTTGAATCCTACATGGTTGCACAGTTGGAAACGACTTTGTGTTTTATAATGACGTGCCTTGCAGATTTTTCACTACACGCTATCGTGCATTCACGATCACATTTGTACCTCAGTAATCCGCTTGGCTACATTTTGCTGCGTTATTCAGTCGTGCCCTTGGACTGCAGCCTTTTGGAGCAGCAGGGAGCCACGTTGCGGAGAGAATAGTGTATTCACCGTCAACACCGGAATGCAGACTACACATGTACGGTACATGGACGTGCCTACGCATACAGCACAGTAGCACACAAACATACCTTGTTATTGGAGTTGTCCTTATAACCCAGTGGCACGATATGTGTCTTTGCCTTGGTGACATGCTTGAACATGAATGACATATTTACACTCACAAGCCACAAAGGAGATCCATTGTCTGAAAATCATGTCTCATGTGCCAAGGCTACTGGAATAATGAAGGCATGATAAAGAGGATACAACTGACAGGCGCAATCGTAAAATCTCATGTCAGAAATATTGCTTGGTTGACCTTTCAGTCAGCGTGGGTGGGAGGATAATCCCTGCCTTGAATGATGCCATCGGCAAACCACGGACTTTCCTTCATTTGAGGGTATCAACAAGAACTGTAAAGGTACAATTCTGCTACCTGTGCAACTAACAACGTTTACTGCCACGGGGACTGGACAATGTGATGTGCAGCTTGCTTTAATTAAGAGCTAATTCCTGTTGGTCTCAAGGGCTTTTACATTCTCCCCCTTTAAGAGCACAAGGAAAAAAAATGACTGCATGATAAAAGGTCAGCATGTCTGGAGCTTTTGAGTTTTGTTCGCGCGTGGCTTGAGGCCTTTATTAAAATGAGCGGCATGCACTCTCTGAGGAGCTCACTGCCATCAGTGGTTTGCACAGGGAAGCTCTGGTAACAGATCTCTCCATGAGAAATCATCCATTTCCAGATGTAAAAGGATCCATGTTTGTATTCACTGACTGAGAAGATATGACATTGAACATGATAAGGTGTCTAAACATAGCAGCTCATTCGTTCAGATGAAGGCTGCTCACCAAGAAGTCTGATTGTATAGAAGTGTGAATAGAAAATGAGCCTGCTTCTCACTTGGTTTATTACCTCAGTAAACATTGTAAACATGAGTTTATGGTCTCATTCGCTAGTTTCAAGTCTTCCAAAATACAGCATGATGTTCATTTAGTAAATTATGGTCCCATTTAGAGTCAAATAGACCATAAAGCAGAGGATGCTTTAGGGTGTGGCTACCTTGTGATTAACAGGTCGCTACCACAGTGTTGTCCGTCCTGGGAGTTTAACCCTTTCACAGTGCGTTTTCAGTTCATGAAAGATCATTGTAACATTTTGGTCGCCTAAAATGTCTTATTGAGCGCTTAGGTGTACTTAGCTCCTCCCTCTCGTGTCACTTTTGGCTGCATATAACCAAGATGGCGACGACCAAAAACCAAGATGGCGATGGCCAAAATGGCCTCAAAACGGCAGTCCACAAACCAATGGGTGACATCACGGTGACTACGTCCACTTCTTATATACAGTCTATGATTTGTACGCTACATTGAAGGACAATGGTCAGATTCAACTATTAAGATTGTTGTAGCTATATCTTAAAAAGTAATACTTGTCTTTCACTCCCAACTCGTCAAATACCGCCACGTGGTCAGTGCCTCTCGGCATCGGAGACCGAAGCACAGGATACCCCTTTTCAGTACTTTTGGACGGACCAGGGACGGCGTGTTAATATACACTTGTTACATGCTGAGTGTCTTTTCAAAATAAACTTCCGTTTTCACAGGAAGTTACGTTTAGGCAACACAACCAATTAGTTAGTGTTAGGAAACGATCATGGTTGACGTTAACTTCACAGACTAGCGACTCACGTATAGTGACTCATGAGACTGACAATACCGATGAGTTCACGTGATTAACGACTGACGTGACAAAATAAGTCAATGTTACTTTTAGTTTCACATGTGACACGAGCACCAGTCTCTTGGTTGAAAGTCTTGTGTTTGTTTGACCCATCTACCACTCCTCCCGCCCACCCTTAGCTGACACTCACACTTTTACGTTTACTAATACGTTTACAATGGAGTTAGTTGAAAGCCCAGTTCGTCACGTACTGTTGCTAGAGGGTACCTCCGTGCGTTGGTTTTCGATGCCGAGGGGCATTTACCAATTGGCGGTATTTGACAAGTTGGGAGTGAAACCATGTTGGTCTACAGTATATTCAAACATCACCATGAAGTGAAAGAAAAGAAGTTATTCCAAACTGTAATGTGAGTGCGAAGTCAAACTCTCACAGAAGAACTGTGCCTTGTTAAGATGCTGTCAGGATTGCATATGTCAGAGGCACTCCGCTTTCATCTCCGTAAATGAAACTGAACAATGATAACAACGATCCCAGCAGATCAAAAACCGAGATGAGCTCTAGGAAGTTTCCTGCATATTTCCCTGCAGTGCCTCACCTTTGCTGTAGCTGTCTCGCACTGCAGCCAGAAGGGAAAGTCATCACTAATTAACATGTCAGTGCTGGCTGCTGCCATATGAGCTCCAAGACAGAGACACTGATTGACTCATGGCCTCAGGCCTTTGGCATGAACTATTCAACATGCACTCCAACACGTCTTCAGGCAGAGACAACAATGCCACAAGGGCTTATGTGCTATTTATAACACTTAAGATATCTCTGCGTGTCACTGGTGACGCTGCCCTTTTTGTTGTGGTGCAAGATCGACCACGATAGTCGAACGGGGCACATAGTACATAAGTAGCAAGGTGATCCCAATGGAAATATGGCTCATGTGCATCCAATCATTCACCTGCAGATTGGCTTGTACTCGTCCTCTCCCAGGTCATTTCCATTTAAATGGGCAGAGTTGTGAACTTTCTAAGACAGAAGACATGAGTGGATTAGCTCCACACATGACTTCACTCGCTCTCACGGAAGTACGCTAACATGAAGGACACATGTGATGATTGTCATCAATCTGCAATCCCCCCCCATCACTGCACATCATCTGCAGACATTTAACACAGCCCTCATTAACCTGCCCCATGTAACAATTTGACACCACCGCTGCTTGCGTATGCAACACCACCACCATCACGGTTGTGTGAGCAAGCAAAGTCCTCTCACCTCCCTGAGTGCTCGCCAAATTAACAATGAGCACAAATTCAGCTGTTAGATTTGATTATGATATAAAGAACAGGAAAGCCATCACAGGAACCCAATGGAAAATATTCTAATGCTTAGCTGAACATAAAGTATACAGAGACGTGCTGTAAGAGGAAAACTCGTTCAGCGGTGTGAGGAAAAGTGATGATTGGACAAAATTCTCTGTCCAATCATGGTCTGTACGGAGCCCTGCAGGTTTTTTCCTGTTATATTTATAAATGTGCACATAAATAACTATAATTTGTATTGTATACAAACGACTAATATGTACCCTCAAATGAATAATTTCTAATGATTCATGCTCTCAAACCCTGCATGTAGGCTATACAGGCTGCTGGTTTCAAGTACTGGTACCTTGCTACTCCAATTCAAGCACTGACCTACTGTACTTATCGCTTTGTGTTTCCCATAAACCCAACATAATAAAGAAAAATGTGAGAGCAAGATAACCATATTGCACAAATTACCCTTTGCAAGAGACCTTATTTGCAATTAGCTGAAAGAATAAACCCCAAGCTCCATCAACAATGGTGGGAAATATGACCACAACCATTTCTGCCCATAAATACAAATATTCATATTTCATTACATTAAACATCATAAAAAATATTTTATATACCAAACAACCAACAGCTCATCTGCTACATCAAAGTAATTTGCAATCAATATTGTGCACATAAATCCAGATCCATTGTGTAGCAAATTTTGGCAACCAGCAGCACTCAACATCACGGTATGCGGGAAGGCAATAAAACGCCAGCAATTCATGCTATCATAAATCGAATTTCAAGCGATGCCAGCAACAAGCAGAGCCAAAAAAATACTACAACTGAGCACGCAGGCTAGTTCTCCTAAACCTTCCAGTTACAATTCAGAGATGTCATACAGCATCAATGGATCTTTTCATGTTGAATTCTTAAGCAACTTGAACCTGTCCATCCATCCATTTTCCACCAACTTAAACCCCCCGCCCCCATTCTATTTATTCTTTTATTCGCTCTTTTATTTGTAAAACACCAACATGTTATTTGCATTGAACTTATCTGTAAAACTGTAAATAAAAAACAATGAACACAATACAGCCAGCAACAACAGCAGCCTCAACGTAAGCTTGCTGACATTCAACAAGCTAAAGAAAAGACATCACTGAAAAAATTGAAAGCACAACCATAATGTTAACCCTGTATAATCCACCAACTGTTCAAGATTATCACTATTACTGAGTTCATATTTTCTGTAGGCTACTGTGTTGTTATTTTCTACTAGACATAAACAAATCCGGCGACCGCTTTGTGTGTTCCGCGACCTAGCGGCGCCACCATTACCATGGTGGCAAGTCGTCTACACTCACTGTCTGCTAACAGTTTTAATTGGTTAGCTAAGCAGTGCTAATTTAGCTGACGTTACTGGTTTCACCATGTCAGGCTAACTGACGAAAACTGCTCAGGTTCTTCCCGAACTCCAAGACATCGTTGTCAAAAGTAATTTTACATAGAAAGTAAAGGTAAAAGTAGAAAATTGTGCATTTCTTAGGACAGCTTGCATTCAAACACGTGCGTATTGTAGGGAGATGCCACCGCAGTAATGGTGACTTGGTTACTTCTGGTATTTCTCTGGATTCGGCTATATCTGATATTAGCCCCAAATTATGTCACTTTTATGCTTTTGTGTATTTTTCTATGTTGCGTGTGTCGGCTCATTGGCTCATTGACACATTATAAAATGATGGTTACTCCAAAGTGCCCACAGATGTGAATACTGCACAAATGCAGCTATACAGCACTTTTTTATTGTTTTGTAATGATTTTACACAGCACACAGTCCAGGTGAGATATGGTCTACTCGGCACAAATCACAGCCTAGTCGTGTAAATTATTAATATCAGAGCATAAATATGCTATACAGGCAACTAAGACTGTATGCCACAGCCCATTTTGATACATGTCACATTGATAAATCATAATCCAGGGCTAAACCAGAAAAGGAGGCCCAAGTGCTAAGACACTGAAAGAAAGGCCTTCAGTTTGTTTTTCCATCTCCAGGGTTTATTGTTCTGCCAATCTGTAACTACCTTGATTGACTAAAAAAAAAGCAGCATGGGGCATTTTAAAAAAAGACAAGTAAAGCTGAGAAGTCCAATACTGTGATTTAACTCGATAAAGCTCAGACATGTTCTTTTTTCACAGTTACAGTGTTACAATTTAATGTCAGGACCTTATCGGATGCTAATGGACTAATTGCATAATGCCCGTTAGCAAAAGAAAGTTTTTTTCTTGCAGTTTTTCACATGTCCTATTCAATCTGATGGAACTGGAACAGCAGTGATTGTGAAGGTCATCCGGAGCCGCCATACACATATTAATGAGCCACAGTCGTCGCTAATGGAGCTACAGTAATAAATATTGACACTATTGAATCATTACGATGAATCCCAGGTCTCACGGCGGCTGTGTACTTGGTCAAGTTCATTTTTCCTCATCTGTTGCTTTTCATCTTCTCCACTTTCACACTCTATTACTGCATGTCTGTGCCTGGCACACAGGCGATCGCAGATCAATGTGGATACTCTGTCTCTGCACCACCCTACGGTTGTTCCTCATCCTTCACACCGCTGCATTCAGTCAACCATGGATACATATGTTAGCCATCAATAAATATACCATAATTTAAAAGTTTAGAAGGCCCTTACAGGGAAACAATGTGAAGAAGGGTACTTTCTATTGAAATAGATTTAATTAAATGGGACCTTTTATGCTTTTGTGCTTTTTCCATTTTCTTTAGTGTGTTATATAGATTTTTTGCATGAACAAGGTCTGCAAAGTAACAAAGCCCAAACAGAGCGTTTCAGACAGAAGGTGAAAAGATGTGCTGCAGCACAGCCGATATGAGAAAACTAAAGTGTTCTGTGAACATTAAAGCTGTGATTCTCAAAATGGGGTCTGTGGCAATCTCCCAGGGGGTCCGCAAAATAATTTGCTATGAAATATAAAATTGTGCTGTATCATCAAAAAGTGCATATCTACAAATGGGGAGCATTTGCACCAATAAAAGAAGTGTATTGTGTCCATTATGCCCACCCACGTTAGCTTTGGGCCAATAGAAACTCTGATATGATCGTGACACATCACGTCAATCTGTCATGAATCAGTCACTTCACGCAGGGTGCAACGAACTGTTCCTGCTGCTGCTTAGCTTAGCTTATTAGCATGCTAGCTAGCTGGCAAGCATGGAGAAATATTTGAGTGAAGACCAAACTAGCTAAATTGAGAAAATCTGATGACAGTTATATCGAGTTTGGTTTTACTGAGAACAACGATGGGAGTCCAAAATGCTTCCTGTGTCTTCAGGTGCTAGCGAACAAAGCCATGAAGCCAGCCAAGCTAAAGCACCATCTGATTACAAAGCTCCCAAAATATCAATGCAAAAACAAGTGGTGTTGACATGATTCAAATTTAAATGTGTTTCTGTTTATCATTATCATACAGGTATGAAGTAACCTATTTAGAGTGCAAAGTTTTAGGATACAAATAGTTCCAATGGCATCTAAGAGTACAAACGGCAGTAAGCATATGCTTGATCGGTGTTCCGATTATGAGGGGGTCCTTGTAAAATGTTCTCCCCTGTAAGGGGTCCATCCATCTATTCTATCTGTAACCGCCGCCGATCCCAGCTGACATTGGTCGAAGGAGGGTTACACCCTGGACGGGACGCCAGACTATCACAGGGCTGACACATAGAGACAGACAACCATTCACACCTACGGGCAATTTAGAGTCAACTAACCAACAATTAACCTAACTTGCATGTTTTTGCATGTCCTGCTTGTCCGGAGAACCCAGAGAAAATCCACGCCAACACAGGGAGAACATGCAAACTCCACACAGAAGGGCCAGAGCCAAGCAACCCAATCCGGGTTTGAACTTGTGACCCTTTTGCTGTGAGGCGACAGAGTTTACCACTGCACCACTGTGCAGCCCCCCGTAAAGGGTCCCTGGTCCCAAAAAGTTTGAGAACCTCTGCAACCAAGCATGTAAGTATGCATCTGAAAATAAGCACAATAGGTCCTCTTTAGCTGTTTGCACTACAGCCAAGCTCAGCATCATTTTGATACAACAACCATTTCAATAATGATTTCCCAATAAAATGTGTTGTGCTACAGGCACACTGTTAACCCAGTGTGACCTATTCTGTCGATGTAAATCTATACAAGCTAATTACTTACAGCTTACTACACTGAGATGATAATCTTTCTAAAAAACGCAGCATTACAAATAATAAATGGTGCGTCTGCAATTAATTGACAAATGCTCTATTTCAACAGCAGTCTCCATGTGGCTGACCCATATACCGCCGTAACATTTATAGCTCATAACATCAGTGGAGGGACTTCTTTGATTAAGCCTGGGTAATGGACAAGACAGAAATGCGTTGTAAAGCACTATCGTGCTGGCTCCTAATTGCCTGATGGCTTTAATTAAACTTCAGGCTCTTATTCTTGACTAATCACACAGCCTCGCAGTCCCCAACCCTCCTTTAAACGGTACTCACGTGACTTTTTGCTCAAGTCAGCATTTCGTTAAAACGAAGCTGGTTCAAAAAGTGGCACTTAACGGGACTCACGCGCTGTACACAGATGAAGCCCGAGTGTAGTCAAGTGAGACGATCTGTCAGATTACAATTTGTCACCGAGCAGTTACCACGAAGCATAAATCAATATGCTCTCAAACAGCCACCAATTGCATTTCATTCCTCACATTAAGTATCAATTTATTGCACATTACCGTCACTCCATAATATCTCTGTAACATGTGCGGAAGCAGTAAAAGCCTTCTGTTCTGTGTGACTTCCAACAAGGTGCCAACCACTACGTTTTACCACACATACTTAAAAGAGTATGTCTGCATACGCTCTATTTTTTTTTTTTCAAACTGCTCCCTGCAGTAGCGTAGAATGCACTCTGAGGAGAAGCTTTTATTTCTTGGGGGCCAAGAGTTAATGCCTTACTTCTAACCTTTAAAATTATGCCAGCTTTGTCACAATCCTGCACACAAATGCATCTGCTCTGCGTGTAACCTTTAGAAAATTGCAGACTATGTGCTGAAACAAATTCAAATTACTCATCAAGTTCAGTGTGGATATTATAATAAGATAAGTACTGGACAAAAAAATACACAAGGTGCATTAAAATTATATTGCAAGAGCGTGTGGACAAATGACTGTACATTCATTTGCTTTTCCACATTAATCAAAATGTTGCCTAATGTACCCTGTGGATTCAGTAATATACAGGAAATGGGAACAAACTGAAATCAATTGTACTCAAAAATATGTTGACTTCAATGACGCTAAGGAAAATCCATGTATTTATCAGGGAACATCCATACATGTCTATGCCATGAGCTGGTGAAGGTACTAGAGCTGTGCCCATTCAGAACTGGCTGAATGCTTGGCCTGTGGTCTCACTGCTTGCAGCTTTCTTGAGAATAGCTCATACAAACAACTTCATATTCGACACTGAGCTTCTTTGGATCCTGAGCAATACACCTGCCATGACATACTTGCATCACACACACCGGAGTCACAGCTACTCATGGTCAGAAACATCGGTGAAATACTCTCACGGGGAAAAAAATACCAGGGGTAGACTTTACCGACTTTATCGAGGTAAAGTCCAACTAAAAGGCCCCCTACAGCTATAGAGTTGTTATGATGTTACCTCTCTTTCACTCTTCACTTGAAATAAACATTAGAATGCAGGATTTTAACTGTGCGGTATATAAATAGCTTTACTATCAATAGTTAATAGTTTTTACTTCAGAAAAAAAAAGTTTTGAGTAGTCTCCTTCTTCTACCACTTCCAATACCAACATTCACACTTAGAGAAGGTGAAAAGTAAAGCAAGACAGCGTTTGCTTGGGAGCCCCAACTCAATAAATCCTCCCCGGAAAAACACACCCAGATTGGGGCTAATTACGGTCAGAAAAGTTAAATACACTTAATGTAGGTAATTTCCAAATAGGCGTATTAGTCACTTGCTTTTACATAACCACTGCGGTTATAAAGTAGAGCATGGATTTCAGGGGTAACTGCTGGCCGTAACGTTATTAGTGTTATAAGTTAGTATCGAGGAAATACAGTGTACAACACACCATAGTCATGGCTCACGGTCACACCGGCGTAATACGCTTTGGTTCAATTCAGCTTCCAGGTGGCTATCTGCTCGTGTTGACCCCAGGTAAGTGAAGAAGAGTCCAGTTGTAACATTTTATCCAGCATCCATGTAATGTAGGCTATAACGTTAGTATAACTGAAGTCGATGAGCTGCGGTCTGCCCGCTGCAGAAGTGAAGAAAAGTTTGGTTGTAAAGTTATCCAGAGTTGGCGGGATATATCCAGGATCCAGCAGCAGTGAACTGAGCCGCGGTCTGTCGACATGCTGGATTCAGTCTGCGGAACCCTGAAGCCCCGCCCCCGCTGTTTATTAATACTACTAACGTGTCATGTGTCCAAATTGCATCAAATTCGACAAAGCACTCGATGGGTTCCATGGCAATACACACACCAAGTGTGAAGTCAATCAGATGAGCTGTTCTCGAGATATGCGAATAACACACAGCCAGACAAACAGAGATTCCTTGCTTTATTAAATAAATAAGTGAATAAACCAACAAGGTCTGTAGGAGGATCATCACCTTTGTAAGCTTTATATTTTACTTAAAGGTTTTGCGGAATTGCCAAATTTAGCAAAACACTCAGTCCTTCTCTACAATCAGCTCAATATCCTATCAATTGTTCAGATAAATATATATGAAACTCCACTTCCCATGCCATGTAAAGTATTTTTCCAGCCAAAAATGTCATAATCTGCCGTGCTCCATGTTTTCCATTCATATTATCCATGCTTAATGTTTTATTTTGTTACTCACTCATCTCAGATCACTGCACTTCCTGCCTTTGTGTGTTTTCCCACCTGTTTTGATTCTCTGCCCCACACTGATTAGTTTCACCTGTCCCTCATTAACCCTCCACTCACCTGACCTCCTGCTCACCTGTTCTCACTTCATCCATCAGTCATGCTCTACATATACCAGCCCAGTTCCTTTGGTCTTTGTTTGTTCGTGGTTATAGTTAAGTGGTGTTCTGTTGCCTGTTTTTCTCACCTGCTTGCCTGTTACCTGCCTGCTGATTTGGACTCTTTCACCTGCTGACACTTCAATAAATCACCTAAATAAACCTGCTGCATCCTCTGTGCTCTGCATTAGTGGTCCTAATCCTTGTTTGATCATATTCCCTACACCGTGACACAAACTGTGATGTATATAACTATTAAGACGTGCCCAATGGCGATACCTCCCAATGTTTCCTACTAGGCTCTGTTGAGTTTTCTATTAGATGTTGAGAAATAAATGTACTAGACATGAATACATTTGTCATTCATAAATGTATTATGTGTTCATCTGGTAGGTATATTGAAAGGCCTCAGAGTCCCTTACACTTGGCATGCCTCATGTGAGGGGGCTCTGAGTGGCTTATGTTCTGTCTGATAAACCTCGCACTGATCATATCTGACGATAATTGAACCCTCTCTCTCGCAAGGACTGAACCATAGACTGTATGTAAAGATGGACGACGCATCAACACTTCCTCTAATTGTACGGAAGTGAAGCCAAAACATCCAGGATACAGGCGCTGCCATCTTGAGTCTGCGCAGTTGGATCGGGGGGTGGAGCCGCGGTATTGAGGTCACCTGCCCGAACCAATTACGAGCTCAGCACGGCCTCAGCTTGTTAGCGATAGAGAATCACAGCTGTCAATCATGATGTCACACCCCCTTTTTATAGCATCAAATAACTTATTAAAACCAAACTTATCAGAAAAATGAACACTGGCACATACATCAGCGTGATAAGAACTACCTAAAATGACAGAAACCATCTTTGGGGAAAAACGTATTTGACGTGTACGTTGACTTTTTAGTTTGGCTCATGTCCCATCTGCTAACATGGAGGGGGCGGGGTTTATGACCTATACTGCAGCCAGCCACCAGGGGGCGATCAAGATGTTTTGGCTTCACTTTTGGGGAGCTGTCATGTCGTTCATCTTTATATACAATCTGTACTGAACACAAATGTGCTTTTGTAAGCGCACCTCACACACACACCCACACACATATGCAAATGCGCACACAAACACACACACACACACTACATTATTTATTCCATGTTTCTGCTTGATTTATGTTGCTTACTTTATGTTTGCTTTTTGATTTTGTGTTTGCTTGTTTGTTTACTTTTATATATTACTATTATATGACGTTTGTATTTGCTCATAATGCTTATTGAGGTGAGATTCCATCTATAAGCCCAGAGGGCACAACTTGCTTCTTTTCTTTTGGTGTCGTGTTTCTGCTGCTTTGGTTTATTGTGCAAACAAATAAATCAAATCTATTGATATTTATGATTCACGGTTATAAAACATATACTTCCAAAGGAGGAATACATGATACAATCAAACATGATGTTTAGTAATCAGTGAATTGTAATTTGTTCAGAAGGTAGTAAACATGGCTTTTGATTTCCTAATTTCATTAGCAATCCAAGCAAATCAGCCTCGCAAAACCTCCAGCATGTATTTATGTGAACCCAAGTGCTTTGGCTCCATTATGTGGTGGTATGCTTTGACACCGGTTACTGTGTCTAATTTAGAGGGATCAAGCTGAGATGAATAGCAATGTTTATTGTGAATATAAAATACAGAAAATAGACGCTTCTTCACAGGCACAGGCTGTAGCAGTAAGGACAGGATGCACCTTGGGAGAGATTTGGAAGAATCAGATTCTCCCAGCTGGAAATATCCGGTAAAGATCAGTATGGTGATAGGAAAAAAATGTGTTTTTTCAGCTCAATCTCAAAGACAAAATGACAAATACAGCTATCAATATCAACTGTTTGGTTTATTGAACACAGGATGCCGACTGAATGTTTAGAAATGATGATGGTTTCTGTCGCATTTCCCCAAATGTAACAGAAATAGTCTTCTTTGTGAGTTTTTGCAAAAGCTTCAAACCCAAATGGTCCTCCGCAGAAATACAGCGGGATATCAAATGAAAAGATCAGTGGTCTATGAGTCTGCAACAGAGATTTTTGAGATAGTGAGCCGTGCCTTATCTCTCCAGTAAGAGGTGGACTCCAACACTGAAAATGAATTGGAAGATTTATTTTGGCGCTGCTCCGTCTCCATGTTTACAGGCTGTGCAAAACTGTGCACCATAGCAGAAACCATGGCAGATATCTCACTTTAACTGCATGAATCACATGCACTGTAGCAGCCTGGTGCAGTATTATACTGCTGCTGTAGCCGGAGAACAATGATGATGCAAATAAATCAATGTAATCTGTATGCATATACGGTGTCTGTGTATACTGTATGTGTTTGTGGCATTGTTTAATTTTAATTTCAGATGAGAGCACACAAATGACTTGGTAATCCAGAAAGATAATGCTATGCCTTGTAATAACAGATCCCTCTCTGAAGGCCTACCGACAAGTTCGCTCTGCGCTGGAAGTTTCAGGTTTATTTGTCGGCATTTGCATATTAGACAAATCTAGCTTGCCCGGGTTACGTTTGAATCTCAGCTCTCTAAACAGCTCTCTAGTGACAAACTTTGCACAGATAGAAGTCAGTATAGTCAAGGTCAGACTTTGTAGGGGACATAAACATAAGAAAAACACATTTTTGGTGTTTGGTGTTGTTTGGAGTGGAGGGGATCTTTAGGAATAGCCGCTCTGTCTCATCAGTCCCACTTGTTTTCGAGGTTCAAAGGGACATTTTGTTGAAAGCATATTGAGAATAATCACATGAATGTCCTCTGTTGAAATATCCCCAATCTCTTCTTACTTTCAAACTTTTTTCTTCTTTTTCTATGTAGACAAAAACAGCCCAGTTGCAACAAATGGCATGTGAATGATACGGTCATTTCAAGTCATTTTTGCGTGCGATAACAACACCTTTGTTGCTTTTGGTGTGTCATGTGAACGCCATGTAGTCTGTACTGACTGCAGTGCAAACACATCCGTGTAAATATGCTACGCTCAGAACTAGAATTAGAATAAAAAGCAAGAGAGACTGCATATGGTGCACGGGGAGGAAAGGCGGGTGGGTCCAACAAACACAGGACTTTCAACCAGGAGACCTCTGTTCCAACATGTTCTCATCCCAACTGTCACACCCTTTGGCATCACTATATTTTTCGAGCGCTTACTGTTGTAAACGGATGGGTTTACATTATAGTTAATGGAACGCCGAATGCCGACTGCTGTGACGAAGCCTAGGTATTTAGCGCCCTGGGAATGAGAACGGGTTGGATTTTGGCTTATTTCTAAGTTATGTGTTATTGATATTTGTGACGTGTTTTCTATACTTAACTTACATTGTTTACGTACGTATTTTACTTAGTTTTTTAAGTGGTTTTGTTGCCTAAACAATGTGACAGTTTCACTGTGACTGCGTGGCGTTAAATGACACAGAAAAAGCCGTTTCACAACATTAAGCCTGTGGCGTATAAATGTCACACAAATTATGCTATTTGTACGCCTTCCATTGAGATCGGGGTGACAAAAATAATTGAGGTGGCATTAAGTTTCTCTCTCAAAACAAATTTTCTGTATAGAAATAGGGAGACAGGTTCAAGGTTGAGTGCTGCTTTCACTATTGCAGTGGTTTTGTTGTTCAGGATATCACTCCTTGATAGACCCAAAGTTACCATGTGCTGTACTGATGAATGCTCACACCTGTGAACATCAGGGTACTGGTACAGTTTGTTCTCTAACGCTGCTGTACCATATTTTTTTATATTTCACAATAACAGATAATTTATATCAGAACTTTCTAGATTGCTCATATAGGAACTGCAGACAAGGCATATGACTAATGAACTGCTGCTGTGTTTCTCTCCTCATACGGCCAACAGTGGGAAGGTTGAAAAGTCAGGTTTGAAATGATGTAAAGTAAAAAACCTTTCAACTCGGCTCAGCAGAAGAATCTGTGATTCCTTCAAGCTGTCGGGCCCCCGGAGGCACACAGCAGCCCATCAGTATGGAAGGTAAAAATGAGCCGGGTGATTATTCTTAGCTAGCCAGTCATTACTAAAAAAGCCTAAAGAAGAACAAAGCACATTCATTATTCGTTCCATTGCACATCTACTAACATCTTGGAGCGACATATCACAAGCAGGATATATACCCTACAGCTCTGCATTCGACACTCTGGCAGACCGGGCACACATTCAGCGTGTGAAGTCGTCTATCATTCTGAATCTGACAGACGGTTCAGGTTATTGATTTTACGAGGGAGGCTTGGTGGGAGATATCTACGGGTGCCATCAGAGACCAAAGGAGCTCCCACTGCTTAACATTTATAGGTTCACTAACTCTCTGAAACTTCCTGTGGGTTTTTTTTTTTTACCCTGTTCACACTGTAGTGTAGGCTACTGTATGAAAAATCAATGAAAGACTTCTGGGAGGATTGTAAAAGCTCTATCGTGACTCAACGGTTTTGAACTCGTGAACTTAAGCAGTTTGACGAAGAGTTAAATTCCCGGTCATGGTGCTCATTGCATAATTAGGACTATTTTAATAAAAGAATCCAATAATGTTGCAGCAATAGACAAAAGGTTATCATAATCCATCCAACATCACAACATATTATTCATACACTGCTCAGATAAAAAATCTTTAGTTTCCATTATTTATTAAATATATTCTCAAAAACATCGACATTCATTATCACTGTTATTGACGGCTGCACAGTAAAAATGGCATTATTTGTAAATGATGTTTGCGAGAATTTTACCTCAGGCTGCTTCAGTCCAACTAAATTAAGAGCATAAATAAGTGTAGGACCATGACTCTTCTGTCACGCTCCATAACGCTGATGTGTGGTCTATTTTCCTTTCAACTTCCAGGGGGAATTTGCAGGTGAGAACCTCATTCCAGAGTGCCTTAGAGCTGTATATGCATGCATGCATGCTGGACACAGTATATCAACTCTTCTTTATATTGTCCACTCCCACATCTTTAAATCATATTCTCTATATAATGTTTTATGCTCGTACAATATTATACTATACATTTAAAGCCCCCCACCGCCTCTTAAATAATTCACTTTAAGATTAAAATCTACATCATTTTGTTCTTCCGTTCAGTACACAGCGATTCAGTCAGCTTTATATTCATATGTTTATTAGGGATGCTTTTAATTCTGAACACAACAGGGTTCACTGGACTGCAGACCAAAAGTCAGAAATATCAATAATTTATGCGTTGCAGAGAGCTATTAAAATGATGAAAACTGAACCTGACAGCCGAAGGGCTACCTCCAAATGTTTAATGAGCCTGCACTGTCAGTGATAGCTGTTGTTGACACGGATATGCATAAATACACACACAGTATCGCAAGGCTGTTACAGGTAATTATTTGACATGGCAAGACATTTCTCATCTGTTGTCTTATAAACAATGAGCTGTCTCACACGCCCGCTATTAATCAAGACAGAAGGATTACAGTGTGGACTTTAGGTTAAGCTTTGATTTCCATACACCGGTGGTGGATATACTCCGTGGTTCTATCTCTCTATCCCTTTACTACATAGCAGGCCTGGAATTTCATCGTTTTATGAGTAAGGCCTTTGGTGTTGTCAATTTTTTGAGTGATTTTTTGATAACAGGGCAGCAAGACAGTCAAATAAAATAATGATTTTAACAGAAATAATGAATTTAACTTAAGGGTTAAAAATGTTTTTTTTTTTTTTTAGTACATAGTATAACTATCAGTAAAATAAAAATAATAAAAAATCTGTTTATTTCATATAATAATGCATTGGTATTTACATTTCAGAAGCTTGTTGACTTGCAAATCTTGTTGATTTGG
Source organism: Helicolenus hilgendorfi (assembly GCA_916700815.1). Taxonomy (NCBI): domain Eukaryota; kingdom Metazoa; phylum Chordata; class Actinopteri; order Perciformes; family Sebastidae; genus Helicolenus; species Helicolenus hilgendorfi. The sequence continues at coordinate 21,718 of CAKALG010044583.1, forward strand.
TAATTTCTCCTTGATATTTGTGCCTAAGTAGGACACTGTTACGTTCCCATCTAGGGCAGGTAGGAGCGCAACATAAAAGTGCAAAGGTCGTCCCATCCCTGGATCCCCAAACCACAGTCTCAGGACTCAGGAAAAAAGATATATTACTCCAACTCACGTTAAGCCAACGATAAACTGAAACAATATAACTCAGGGTGAACAAAGGCCAAAACAACAAACAAAATAATCTATCTGCTCAAACAAAGCTGGCTAACCCTAAACAAAATATACAAGCAAAAATACAGGCCTACTAGATCTGGTTCCCTAGGATACAGCAGAACAGATTATAAAAGAAAATGTCAGTTCACCCCAGAAAAAAAGAAAACTACAAGTTACACAGTTTCAAAGCCAACTAAGTCCACGAATAAAAAGCTAGATCACAGATTTCAACACAAAGGTTTGGAGGCCGAGGACAGAACGAGGCTGTCACTAGACTGCTGGGCACCTGAGCACTTTTAAACAGCAGGAGACACCGAAGACTAAACCCACAACTACAGCAAGTCAGAGAGAGGCGGCTAAATTGGTGACAAAAATCCTCACAAGACAGACAGACACTCACTCTCACACAAAACACAAACACATTTAAATATACTGCCGGAGCCGTAACAATACATAGTTAAATGCTTTCTTTTTTTAGTCAGTTTTAATTGTGTTTATTGTTGATTTGTCCTACTTTGCTGTGCTGTAGCCTAGAGCTACCGTTGTAGCAATCAGCTTTGGCGGCCGCGATTCATACCCGGCCCGAAATCGAACCCAACACTGGTTATGTGCGCAGCGGTTCACTTGATGTTGCCTGAATTTAGAATCACCCCAAAAGACACTGACTGAAAAACGTATTGACAGGACAGAGGCAGAGGAGAAACCGGCAAAATCAGCTCAGGCCACTATGGCTGCAGGGCTTATCATTTCTTGAGGAGCAGAAGGCCAAACTGAGCGGACACGCCGGCCGTGACCTTTGTGAAATTCCTGCCTTGCTACATCGCTTACTAAACTGAGAATTGGCCAGCTATGAATTATTATTATTTGTGTTATTGCTGTTTTAACATCTTGACCCCTACTGATACTTGTGATGGTAAAAAAGTTCCCCAGACTCTCAAAATTAAACCGGTTAACTGTCAGTGCTCTTGAGGTCATTAAAGTGTAAAGGTGCCGAGTGCAGATTTAACACTGGCATTATAAAACCGTGCGTTTCATCTACAGTGCAGTGGCATTTTCATCACATCTATTTTTATACTTTCATATTTTTTTTTCTCTTTGCTGCCACCCGCATAGGAAAACATTGGCTAACTTGATGGCGGTCAGCTTGTGGGCTTGATGTCACTGGCTGCTGTTATAAACAATCAAATGTTTGGCTGCACACCGTGGCTTCTCGGCCGCGGTGCCAGAATGTGTTTTCTGAAAGGAGTGACAGAGCGATAGTCGGTGGTCGCAGCACATAAACAGGACTTGTGACAGTCCGCTGAATTTATAAGCCAGAGCTTTTAGCAGCATGGTGCTGGGAGATGTCACGCCGCTCACAGCACTTCGCACTAAGAGGTTTAAAAAATATTATAACATTAAACCACAATGCTGTCAGCTATTAGGGTTGCGTAAAAAATAATAAAAACACTTAATGTAAAAAAAGAATTTCTAAATATTAGTATTTATTAATCCAACTCTTATCATAGTTTCAAAGTGTGATCACTGTTCTTACTGAAAAGCTCTGCCAGGTGTCTCATGTTGCACATATGCATATGCTGCACTCGATTCAGCTGTTTCGGTCGCTATAAAACCCATAGATGTGGTCATTAGGGGCCTACTACACCTACTACGTTGTAAAAGTGAAACTTAAAAGCAACATGTTCTAATATGTTGTAAAACTGAATGAAACGTTACGTTTAGAACACAAACAAAAAGGCTTCCTTAGGTTTAAACAATAAAACAATTTTTTAGGGAAAATCGTGTTTTGGCTTAAAATAACGTTGTGTTTTATGTTAATGTTTTAAAAGTGAAATTTGACGCTTGTGAAAACAAAGACAACTACACGTTGTTTGTTTCGGATTCAAACTCTGGTCTCCTGGGTGAAAACCCAGTTTAGTTTCCCATCCATCGCCACCAACCTCCACTCCATATGGAGTTTCATATTGTCTATACTGCAGCACCTGGCTTCTGCTTCTGCACCTCATAACTACTACGGTTGCTAAATGTCGCTGTCGTGTTCTTTTATACCTTATTTTGGTGATCTACCATGTGAATAGATGATAAAAACCTACTATAGGGCGTAGTAGGCCCCTATTGACCCACATCTATGGGGCTTATAGCGACTGATAACCTATTTAATAGCCTAATAACAGTCTAATGAAGACCCAATATGACCGCGCTACTTTAATAGCAGTGTTTGTAATTGGGATTTATTTACTTCAAAGTAAAAGATGCATTGTTTTTTTTATATGAAATGTAGGTCATATGACAAAGTGGCCTTTTTCACAGCAGATAATTGGTGTTGTTGTTGATGTTCCCCAACTATTCTTATTCTTCCTAATTTTTCGGCACTTAGCCACTTCATCACAGTTCAATGTTAAGATTATTGAGGACATAATAACTTTTAGTGTTTGTATCTTTCAAACTTTCCAAAACATTTAAAGTTTTTCGGTATTTTTTTCAAATGAATGGACTGAATGTTCAGAGTCAGAGTGGGTGACATCACACACAGCAACAAGCTGTTAAACTCTCCCAAAGAGTTTCCTCTTACTCCCACAATTTTCACACTCACATCCTTTTTTTTTTTTTTTAAATAGAAGATTTTGTCCTCTTTAAAACAATATAACTGTCTGAGCAAACTGACTTACACATTTTGCACTGAGTCTCAAAGTGCCCGGAGTGCCGTCCAACTTCCCCATTGAGTGCAATGTTAACTGAGTATAAGTTTCTGGAGCAAAACATAAAAAGGGACTTATTTAGCTCAGTGTATTTCAAACATTTTTGACACCACAAACACATATGTCACAGCAATGCATTCAGCAGAGTCCACTCTCTCTCATGATATAAAATATAAGCATTTGTAGTACTCTTTGAGTAATAAAATAGATTTGAGTGGTGCCTTAATCTTTGTTAAATAAACTGACTCAGGAGTCACTCAACAGATACCATCAGAATGACAACCATTGATGTCAGGTGGGACACAAGCTCACTCAGTATTTTTTATTATTTAGACCAATTACTGTATGTCACTGGCCAAGACCTGTCTATATTGTTATAATGACTCTATTTAAAATCTAATATGTCTGAACCACTTAAACAGACAGCAGCTAAAGGTCAAGTGTCCAAGATTATCATTTGAAATGAAGACTCTCTTTCCACATAAAGGGATTTGCACCAAGAGCTACACAGCAAGGTCAGCTTGTGTATTCACTCAAACTCTTCTCTCGGTTCCATGTATTAATTGCTCGACCGATAAAATGTATAAATGTATTTCCTCTCTCCTGTCTGATGGAGATCAGAAAGCCACAGTGGAGTGCAGGGTGTATACATTTTAAAACTTTTTACCCAAGCCTGATACATTCATTGATGCTGGTCCAAGCGCACATGGAAGAAAGAGAATGTTTTATTCAAAGAGTCTCACCTTTATAGTCATGGAGGCTGGCTGATGTGGGTATGCACTACATGTATCTTTTATATCTCCATCTCATTCTTCATCTTTTACCATGATATTTTCCCTTCTATTCATATCGTCCAGCTGCCAGGCTCTCTGCCTTTCAGCAGAGCCGGTAATGACATCATTACCTCATTCCTGAGCGAGCAATGGGAGATTTGGAGCACAGAAAAATATATTTTGAAAGCACATAAATTATATTTTGAAGATTGAAATTATACTCAAGCAAAAAAAAAAAAATTGTTAGAGCAAACAAAAATATATTCTGTGCTCAGAAAATGAGTTTCGAGTTTGCTATTATCCATTTTAAAATGTAATAACATCCCCGGTCACTCAGTTTAACTCATATCTCCTCCACAAAACTCGCTCAGTGTGCTGGCAGACTTCTATTACTACTACAGCTCACATTGACTACATTTACATGCACACTAATATTCCACTATTATTCAGATTATGACAGTATTCTGATTTTAATACAGATCATGTAAACAGTGTATGCTGTTGGGATATTCTGAATTAGGCCTTATTCTGAATGGAGCATTTTCCGATTAAGACATGGGATATGCTGATATTATTTTGGTTTTAGGAGCATTCTTTGGACACGTATACGACTCAGTTGGGGTTTTTACTGTATTTTGCTACACACAGCTTCTTGCCTGTTTATTGTACACAAATCAACTAGCCAGGAGAAACACACCTACTTTTAAACATTATGAAAGACTTTGATTTCAAGAAGGGCAAAAAACTTGAATATTTGACTACATTTGCATGCACAAAATATTCCAGTTTTTGCTCTTATTCCTAAAAAGACAATATTTGAGCTGTTTACATGGCTAATGAAAATGAGTATTCCACTAATATTCATGTTTACATGCAGCGTGCATACACCGATTAACATAAAATGCCCTCATGACGTACGTCCTGCGGCTACTACGTCCTCCTAAATAACCTAAATTTACCTCCTTTTCCAACTGCAGTCATGCTGCTCCCGGTGTGTACCCTAGATAGATCGATAGATAGTAACTTTATTGATCCCGAGGGAAATTCTTTGTGAGAGGGGTTATTATTGCATGTTAACATGGCAGCCTTTTGTCATTCCCAGGGCGTCAAATGTCAACACTTTGTCACGGCCGTTTGATACCGCCGAACATGGCACCCTTTAGCGCCGGTATGAGACGCACCTGGCTTTCCATTAACTACAATGTAAACCCATCCACGTCAATATTAAACGCTCAGCGAAAGTGCTGTGGTGATGTAGCTAGAAGAGCAAAAGAGACACACATGGCGGGCGGGAGGGTAGGTGGATGGGTCCACCAAAAATAGGGCTTTCATCCAGGAGACTGCTCTTTGTGTCGCGTATGTTAAGTCTCACTTTCACTTTACAATCAGCTGTTCGTTCGTGTCCCGTGTTCGCAACGTCAAGTTTCATTTTCACTGTACAAACAACATAATTTTAAGCCCAACCATGTTGTTTTTTCCTAAACCTAACTATGTGGTTTTGTTGCCTAAACCTAAGCAAGTGTTTTTGTTTGATTCACAACATTAAGCACATGTTTACTGTGACCCAAAAGTGACGTCAAGGGGTCTGACAAAGCGTCAGTATGTGACAAGTTGGGATGAGAATGTTTTGCGTGTGGATAATAGCAAACACAGCATTGGCTGGCATTTGTTGAGCAAAGAATGGATTTTCATTTTGCTCGAATGAAATCATCTTTTGCTTACGTTTAATTTCTCTTCAAAATGTGCTTGCAAAATATATTTTTCTGTGCTCCGAAATTGCTTCCTCAGGAACGAGGCACAAACATAACACCATAATTACCCAGACCTCCGTGCTTTTATAACAGTCTCACATTCTTCTTGCTCTCACCTTGGACATAAAACAGAGTTCACCTTCCAATTCATTACACCTCCAAACTTGCTAATGTCACTGAGGTGACACATATGTGTGAAAAGGTATTTCCATCTCAGCAGCCAACTATATAGGAACAAAAAAAAAACCCAACAACCTTGGATTCGTAGTGTTCAGAATTTGAAGCAAAGAAAATACCTTACATTTCTGACAGCCTTTGAATAGAATATAGTTTTCACAGAGTGTGGTTCAACTGGACACAACAATTCATAAGAGTCGAGTGTAATTCTTTTTGGTAGAGAATAAATCTGACAAATGTTTGCTTTACATATCATGATAAAATGTCCTCTGTTGTGTTTACTATGAAAATGAATGACTTTGGTGATGAGTGTGTTTGTGCTTGAGCTTCAATGCATTCCTATGTGTGTGTGTGTTACAATTCCACTGATGCTTCTTGTGTGGTTTATGGAGTTACAACGCGGCTGCTTTAATACTCACCGTCTGCATGACTTAGTCCCACTGTCTCCTATCAGCCAGCGGAGATGAATCAGGGCTTGCCGGGTGCTTGCCGAGGCACTAACTGTGCCGGGTATTCTGATTCTCAATACATTTACCCAGCTTACAAGCTGCGGCAGTTATTCTAATTTAAATCCCTCATCCTATGGGTGAAGAAACATAAGATTTTCTGACATCTTTGTTCGGCTGAGTCAGGCCCTCTGTGCTGCAGCTGATATGGAAAAAAAAGGCTTGCCTACAGTGTTTAGGTACACGAGTGAATAAAGGACGGTTTTGAGAAAACATCATGCTTTCATGCTCCATGTTCTTTAAAAAAAGTGACAATGAAAAGCAAATAATGCTGTCAGACTTGAGCTATACTGTTTTTTTTTTTTCATATTTTAAATCTTTGGTTCCCGTTTCAGTCTTTTCATACTATCAGTGCACCTTGTGTGCTTTTAGACGCAAGATACAATCAGTAACGTTTTATTGCCTAATTACACAAAAGTGCAATAATACATCAGCATGGGTTTGCAGGTGTTATTAACCACGCCAGTCACTGTTACCTCAACGGCTGCTGAGATTTCAAGCTAAAAGGAATACTTCACCCACAAAATGACCATTTTTGTGTCAATCACTCATCTTGTGTTACCTTGAATTTTCAGAATGGTAAATTCACCACTACTCAAATACATTTGTAATCTGGTAACTGCTCTCTGTGTTAATGCAGCTGGATTTAGTGCACCACAAAGCAGAGCTGCATCAAACAACAATTAAGCATCTTCCCTTAGACTTCTGTAGTAACCTATACAAAAAGATGATAGTTTGTTGGCGGAAGTCCATGTTGTGCTGGTGACTGATGCCTGCATGTTTCAATGTGTGCCCTATTTTACTGATAAACAGCCACTTGTGCCCTCAGAAGAGCTCTTCAGTATCTGTTACCCTTCCAGGATGGCAGAGGAGGAGCCACGCTCCGGGGTGGCCTCCGCTCCTCAGACGTGATTCATCTTCGACATTTTCAAAATTTCAAAGGCGCACATCCACCGCAATAATTCAAATGATAGCCAATGAGAGTCCTTGTTACATCCAACAGTGGATTAGCAATGTTCCACCACAACAATGCCTCAAAATACTGTGTATTTCAAATGAATATGGTAAGTAGGAAAAGTGAATAGGGAATCATTTTGCAAATCAAAATAACCCAAAAAACATGACCTTGCAACTAGAGAGTAGCACTCTTTTTTATTGAGTCGTGTTCATCTTAAGTAAGGCTGGGGAAAACATCCAGCGAACAGTTTCTAAAGGCTTTCTTCTCGGCTCTGAGAGACTCCCTGAATTGTGTTTGTGAGTCATTTGCTGATGCCTGAATGCCACTAACGGTTGAAACCCTGAACTGTACCGCCTCCTCAATGACCCCGGAAAGATTTTGAGGAATGATGTTACGGTCAGATCAATGCAAATTGAAGTGGCTGGCTGTGTGACTATGGGCAGATTGAGACAATGGACACACGGACTTCACAGTTGTTTAGTTTCTTTTTGTGGTCATTTTGAGTCTCTTTGTCGTTGTTTTGCATCTGTTCGTAGTCATTTAGACTCTCTTTGTAGTTCTTTTGTGTCTCTGTGATCATTTTGAATATTTTTAGAGTCATTTTTAGAGTCTGTGTAGTCATTTTAAGTCTTTTTATGGTCATTTTGAGTATCTTTGTGGTCATTTTGAGTCTCTTTGTAGTCATTTTAACTCTTTCATAGTCATTGTGAGTGTCTTTGTGGTCATTTTGGATCTTTTCATAGTCATTGTCAGTCACTTTGTGGTCATTTTGAGTCTCTTTGTAGTCATTTTATGTTTCTTTGTGGTCAATTAGAGTCGCTTCCTGGTTGGTGCGTGTCTACTTGAGTGGCATTGTGTAGGTGAAGGCCAGGAGTGGCCCCTGACACTTTGGGTCCCTGTAATCCATCCGTGGCTGTGACTACGAGTGCATTGCATTACCTATGCAAATCTACTTTGACTTTGATAACCTATGATGAGCACATATCAAAGCTGAGAGAGGTCAAGACCTCCAGTTTGAAACATGTTTCTTCTCCTCTGGTTGCTCTGATGAATTGGAAGCTGTAATAAAAGAAAGCTAACACTGTTCCATGTTACAGCATATTTTACTGCATGATTAATTACTTGTTGGTCATAAAAACATGTCTACTCAGACATACGATGTCAGCATGAAGCTGGTTTAATTGGGATGCTTTTGACCTGCGTGCCCAGTGGTGTGCAATGATGCATGGAGAAGAGAGAACCTGTATATTTCATGTGTATAGTACCACAGGGAACAGCCTGTGCAAACATGCTACGACCACATTATGTTTTTAATTGAGCAATGAAGCAAACGCCTTACACAATTCAGTTCGAAGCCACAAAACAGCAGTGACGGTTATACGACCATAACTTTGTTGTGAAATCATTTTTATTCACTAAATAAAAAACATATACTGACTCATTGGATCCAGCTCAAAAACTGCACACTGAAATTTATGCGTTGCACAAAACCGAATTTGTTAAAATACACCAAATGTACAATTATGGGTGCGATCATGCTATTGAGCTGCAGCCCCACAATCCTGCTTGTCTCTTAAAAATCTCTCTGCCTGGTTTATTTCTCTTCATCTCCTGCTTTGGAAGGCAAAATCAATACGGCATGATGGCTTTCACCTGACCTTTATCTCATCAGTGACATGGACAAAATGTCCTTATTGTGTATATTCTGTGCAAATATGGAACAATAACTCAACCCTGGAGCATCATGTGAAGGCTAGTTGTAGCAGCATCTCTCCATACAGTACATATATATGTGTAACATAGAGTTCTTTCATCGATCAATTTCATACACTACTCTGCTTCCAAGTGAATTGGTTTCTGGTGTATTTTGTACATGTGTTTTCTTAACCATGCCCTTTTTTGGTGGGCTGCCAAAGTTAACGCGATAACAACGTGCAAACTCAAATTTGTTTTAACACCACTTATTTCAGTAACGCATTCACGCAACTTGTGACTTTTAGGTTGTAGAGGGATCAGTTTTAAAGCTAGAGCGAAGATACTTGCATCATATGAAACTATAAAACCTAGTGAATCCATTGGTATCCAATTGTGGCATACTAGCTGGTTGTAAATAACGCTCCAAAGTTATGCTAAATTTTGGCGAGGAAAAGCCTATTTCAAAGGAGTTCCTTGACCTCTGACCTCAAGATATGAAGTGAATGAAAATGGGTTTTATGGGTACCCACGAGACTCCCCTTTACAGACATGCCCACTTTATGATAATCACATGCAGTTTGGGGCAAGTCATAGTCAAGTCAGCACACTGACACACTGACAGCTGTTGTTGCCTGTTGGGCTGCAGTTTGCCATGTTATGATTTGAGCATATTTTTTAACATATTTTTATGCTAAATGCATTACCTGTGTTTCTGGGCAATATTTGCCGTTGTCTTGTGTTGTTAGTTTATTTCTAATATAAATATATACATTTGCCTAAAGCAGCATTTTTGCCCACTTCCATGTTGATAAGAGTATTAAATACTTGACAAATCTCCCTTTAAGATACACTTTGAACAGATAAAAAAAAATTGTGATTAATTTGCGATTAAATATTTGAATCAATTGACTGCTCTACTTTTTTTCTTTCCTTTTTTTTGGAAGGAGGGTTGCTATAGCGTTTAGAATAACTGTGTTGTGTGTTATGAAAGTAATACACATCACAGCAAATGGACATATCCACAGGAAAAGGTGATATTATAAACATTCTGCTCGCGTGTTTCTTAAGGTAGAGAGTAAAGATGGTGGGTAAGAAATCATACCAAACAATCTCTCCTCTGTGCGGGAGCGAAAAGGTCCTGCGATTTCAGTATAATAGTCACCTCTTTCGATCACAATGTCGCTTAAGCTTCCTATTATTTGTGATTGCGACCACAGCTTGAATAAGCAAAGGCTTAGATTAAATGTGCAATTATATTTCCATCATCTCAGACAAATCCCAATGATTTGCCCTAAAAAATGGCGTTGCTACTGTTATATGCCGTCATTATGTTCTATTTAAGGCTATCGCCGTTCTTTACACTCTGTGAGCAGTAAAATGTCTCTCCACAACACAATCGGAAAAGAAATACACCGGTCCTTACTTTACTTCACTGGTTAATTTCAGAAGTGATTTCAGGATCTTAGTCTTTGCTTTCAAAGCTCAGAATGAGCCCGGTTACATTTCAGATGTTGTGACTGCACACGCCTCTGAACATAATCCAGGAAGTGATTATGTTTGTCACCACAACGTAATTGGGGGAAAACAATTTTGTAGGCTACTGTAACTTTTTGGAGACAGAGTTGCCAAAGGTGCTGGTTTACTGCCAAAGTCAGTTTCTGATGTTTGTCTGACATGACATGACAGCAAGTAATAAATCTGACCAGGTCAGTCTGTTTTTTGTTCAGTGCAGGAAAACGTTCCATAGCACAAATATAATTACAACAATAACATTATTTTCTCTTGTGGGCATTTGCACAAGGAGGTTGGATGTCAGAGGTCAAGGTCAGCGTCAGGAAACAGCATTAGAGGGGCTGGTGGAAAATCTATGTTTTACCCAGTGGGCAACTTTCGGGTCTGAAAGGTGAAGGCAACACTGAAGTGCCTTAAACTAGCATTCTCTCTAACAGCCAGCAGGGGGCGACTCCTCTGGTTGCAAAAAGAAGTCTGATTGTATAGAAGTCTATGAGAAAATGAGCCTACTTCTCACTTGATTTATTAACTCAGTAAACATGAGTTTATGGTCTCAATCACTAGTTTCAAGTGTTCTTCAACGCAGCGTGATGTTCATTTAGTAAATTATGGTCCCATTTAGATGCAAATAGACCATAAAGCAGGGTATGCTTTAGGGCGTCGTTACCTTGTGATGGACAGGTCGCTACCACGGCGTTGTCCGGTCTGGGAGTTGTCCGTGTTTTCGTCTTACAACTTTATCCCTTTCACAGTGCGTACGGTTGCACTTAGCTCCACCCTCTCGTGTTACTTCTGGTTGCAAAAAAACAAGATGGCAACAGGCAAAATGCTGAACTCAAGGCTTCAAAACGGCAGTCCACAAACCAATGGGTGACGTCACGGTGACTACGTCCACTTCTTAAATACAGTCTGTTGTTTTACCCAAAGGCATTTCAGCAGGATGGGCTTCTAAACACTGGAAATCATTTCTCTAACTTCCGTTCACAATGTCTATATGTCAGTTTTCAGTAAAGAAAAAGTTCTACATTTTGTGAAATGCGTTTATTTGCTTTCTTGCCGAGAGCTAGATGAGAAGATTGATATCACTCTCATATCTGCACAGTAAACATCAAGTTGCCGCCAGCAGATGGTCAGCTTAGAAATAGTTCGGCAGTTAACTCCCCCTTACAAACCACGTGTCCTTTTTCCTTTTTGGTTTTTGTATGGATTCAACAAAGGCGATATAACGTGTGGACAGAGTCAAGCTATAGCCTCTGTTTCCAGTCTTCATGCTAAGTTAAGCTAACTGGCAGCTGGCTCCAGCTACATGTTGTACAAACATGACAGTGGTATCAGTCTTCTCATTTTACTCTCTGCAAGAAAATGAATAAGCATATTTCCCAAAATGTTGAACTCTTTGTTTTTGGTAAAATAATTATGAAATATGTCCAACCTTGAGGACTTTTCACCACTTATCCAGCAGGCTTTGTTCTATAAAAAGGTTTACCAGATTTAAGGATTAAACATTTTTTAACATTCTCCAAACTATCCCTCTTTAGCAGCAAGAGGTAATTCAAAAGATGTTCAAACTACAGCAACGACCGTGGAGTTGTTTTCAAGGTTTGAGTGGAAGCCGGCTGTGTATTTGAATCAGGTATTGCAAAGCATGAAAGATACACAGCCAGTTAAGTGTGATATTCACAATTGGATTTATTCAGTTAAAACTCATGCATGAAAACAAAATTAAAAGGAAAGATGTAAAATATTAATTTCCAGCTTGCTTGCTCAGTTTTGAACAGGATGGAGACTGTAATGGCCGTCACTGTGGTCTGGATATTGTAGGATGGCTGCAGCGTTCAGCCCCCACTAGAATTAACAGTTCGATTATTTGACTTTACAATGAAGAGACCTTGGTCCTTATTATGTGTGTGGAAAATGCGTAGAGGCTATGAGCAATGTAGAAGTCTCAGGTCATGGCCCTGGCATTCTTACTTTAGTTTGTATGCTTCTCGTTGTAAGAATAGCTTTCCAGAGGCCTTGAGATGCCACTCACCTTTTATTGTCACCTTTCAATAAGTCTATTATTGAATATGTATAGTATGTGTATGATGTCCCTTCTGCTTGTGGTTATAAATGCATCTTTTTTTTCCCTTCTTTCCTTCATTCTTCATTTCATGAAAAACCCTTTGAGTATTCACCACTGTATATACTGTGTGTGCTACATGAAAATGCTTCGACAATGCCATTGTCAGCCCTGCCAAATGCAACATAAAAAGTTTTTTTTATTTTCCAGTAGCACAATATGAATAGCATGTCTAATCTAAATCCAACTTGAAGCATGTACACAATATTTCAAACATATTGATTACAGATGCCATCTTTAAACTTGTACAGTAGAGCTACACTAAACAATCACTCAACATCACATGCCAAGGCCAAATGCTACATTTTTGGGTGCAGAAGACTGGTGGTTTAACAGAAGTGTGGCGAGGAATCCATTACTGTCAGGATGCCACAGCCATCCCTCAGCAGACGGGGAGGACTGTGACTTCACCTCTACGTTTTTTAAAGCTTTTGTAATAATATCTTTGCTCGGGATTTTCACAGCAATTCATACCCTTACATAACTCAAGCAACACTTACACAAGGGTGTGACCACAGCGGCTTAAATGCTGAATAATCCCTACTGATCAAGCCTCTCAGATGAACTCAGAGTTTTTGCAAACACATCTTTGGAGACATGACACCGTGTGAGTCGGCAGAAACTGTATTTCGTTTAGATTTAGGTTTTTCTGAAGAGGCTATCTAACTAGATTAGAATACAAATAAAGAAGCTTATCTAGCTGTCTCATGGACTGTATATAAGAAGTGGACGTAGTCATTGTGACGTCACCCATTGGTTTGTGAACTGCCGTTTTGAAGCCTTGAGTTCGGCATTTTGGTTGGCTGTTGCCATCTTGGTTTTTGGCCGTCGCCATCTTAATTTTTGGCCGTCATCATCTTGGCAATTCGCAAACAGCAGTGACACGAGAGGTTGGAGCTAAGTACAACCGAAAGCTGAATAAGACATTTTTCATGAACTGAAAACAAACTGTGAAAGAGTTAAAGTCCTAAGACGAAAACACCAACTCCAAGGCCAGACAACACTGTGGTAGAGACCTGTCCATCACAAGGTAGCCACACCCTGAAGCATACCCTGCTTTATGGTCTATTTCACTCTAAATGGGACCATAATTTACTAAATGAACATCATGCTGTATTGAAGAAGACCTGAAACTAGCGATTGAGACCATAAACTCATGTTTGCAATGTTTACTGAGGTAATAAATCAAGTAAGAAGTAGGATCATTTTCTCATAGACTTCTATACAATCAGACTTATTTTTGCAACCAGAGGAGTCGCCCCCTGCTGGCTATTCGAAAGAATGCAAGTTTAAGGCACTTCAGCTTTGGCTTCAGTTTTCAGACCTGGAGGCAGCCCACTGAGCTGTCTATATTAGCCTATAACGTGACAGTAATGTTGATGTTGACAAGCTGAATGAATTCATACCACCTCCTCTTTGTGGTTGCCTTATAAGCTTAAAAATAACTAGGCTTACATATTTGGACAAAACTGTGATTTTTCACATAATTTCTGTGAAAAAAAGATGAATGTCCTGTAACTGCAAAAAAGGAGCTAATCACAAATTTATCATTGAAACCCATCTGTTTCCTGTCCATGTCTCATTAATCTGCTTGATGAGCTGACTGAATTGGCCATATTGACCTAATGAGTTATCGTTTTAATTGTGCATCCACTGCTCATTAGATCACATGAAATAATTATTTCAATGTATCCTCAAAATGATATCCTTACAAGGCCTCTGCTATTCTCTTAACATAATTTATGTTTAAAGAAGAAATGAAGATGACAGAAGGGAACTGGATCAAACAAAAGGTGTTGGGTAGATTATCCCCACATATATTCAAATCTACTTTATTTTTTCCGACTATTATTGATTCTTCCCAGCCTCATTGGGTGATAATTAAAAAAAGAAGTCCTTTTATACGTTGGAAAATTGGAGTCTTGAAAAAGAGTAATTACATAGTGATGTCAAATTTAATGTCATTGCTTCAGTGGGAGCTATTCTCCTCCGTAGGGAGCATTATCTCTCCTTCCCATTCATCATTGTGTGTCTGAGTCACGTTGTCTGTTGTTTGTCTCATCACCACTCCGTAGTCTAAAGCAACTTTGAGTTCTTGAAAAACGGTATACAAATTCAATTTATTAT
>CAKALG010044585.1:334-17747 GCA_916700815.1 Helicolenus hilgendorfi
ACAACTATCAAAGAACGTTTATTGCCAAGAGGTGAAAGTCAATTGTTCGTTCCATTCTTCCGCCATTTTGGACTGAAAGCGACGCCAGTAAAACATCCGCCTAAAAAGCGTCATACAAAAGCAAAACTAAATGTATTTCTGTTCTATTGTCACACTCTACCGAAATGGCCTGTGTTGAACGTTTTCAGTCCAAAATGGCAGCAGCTGTTGTCAAATAAACACTGGAGTTTCATCTCTTTGCTTCTATACTCTTTGTCTTTACTGCGCAGATCTGGCTTCAAATGACGTCAAACTTTGAAGCTTTCAGCTCCCATAATATTTTTCAGTTTGCCCTGTTCTTTATTTAAAACCATGTGTGATAAACTATGTTTTAAAACGTGTGCAACATCAGTTTGTTAGGTTGTAAACCTAGTGAGGAGGTGATGGGCCTACTGTTTAATATACTGTCGTTTGCTTGGTGTCAGACGTCGGATGACTTTTAGCTTGAGCTCTAGAAAAGCCGGCCTCAGGAGAGCATCTTTTTAGTTTCCTGGTCGTCCTCAGGGCGGCTCCTCTAAACACTTAATCATGACGTGCAACAGGTGGAGCAAAGTAGAGTCTGGTAAACATGTTGTTGAGTTATCATATTTGTTGATTACGTCAGTTAATAAATAATGGTACACACATCTGCTGTGTGACTGTCTGTTGGCAAACAGCAGGCGTTAGAAATTACATAATTGATAATAAACCAAGCCTTTCAGTGTTGAGCGTCCAGAATTCATCCTACATGTCGGGGCTGGCTGAGGTTTTAATGTATTGCATAACATTACATAAGAGCTGGCGTGCTTCAGGTGTGTAACTTGAGCAATATCATAATGTTTGTTTGTTCATTTCTGTACGGAAAAACAAATGACCTGCACTTTAGATCTGACTGACTGGTATCTTCTTGTATCTTCGGTTGATAACGTGTTCCAGTGCTGTTAAGAAGAGAAACAGTCATGGATCAAAGGTTTCACTTTCTGACAATGTTCCTCGGGTTCAGCTGAACCTGCCTAGACTTGTTTTGACTTATTTTATCTAAAGATATTTTATATATTTAGTGGGGCTGTCAAAGTTAACACTAATTTCTTTAACGCATTAATGCAATTGATCTTTCGGAGGTTGTAGCGGGCTCAGTTTTAAAGCTAGAGTGACGATACTGATATCATATGAAACTAATAAACCTGATGAATCCATCGGTACCGATCATGTCATACTAGATTGTCGCAAAGGAGGTTAAATAACGCTCCAAACATACACTACATTTTGCCGAGAAAAAACTAGTATAGCTATTTTCAAAGGGGTCCCTTGACCTCTGACCTCCAGATGTGTGAATGTAAATGGGTTCTATGGGTACCCACAAGTCTCCCCTTTACAGACATGCCCACTTTATGATCATCACATGCAGTTTGGGGCAAGTCATAGTCAAGTCAGCACACTGACACACTGACAGCTGTTGTTGCCTGTTGGGCTGCAGTTTGCCATGTTATGATTTGAGCATATTGTTTTATGCTAAATGCAGTACCTGTGAGGGTTTCTGGATCAATATCTGTCATTGTTTTGTGTTGTAAATTGATTTACAATAATAAATATATACATACTTTTGCATAAAACAGTATATTTGTCCACTCCCATGTTGATAAGAGGATTAAATACTTGACAAATCTCCCTCTAAGGTGCATTTTGAACAGATAAAAAATGTGCGATTAATTGCGATTAAATATTTTAATCAATTGACAGCCCTAATATTTAGACTATATTGACTGAACTAAACACATGCTGCCAGCGCATAACTGTATTTTACACCAGCTGGAACCCAAACGTAGCTCAACAGTAACCTATCAATCTTAATAAAAGCATTTTTCAGAACACCTCAAGACATTCAGCACAGCTCAACAACGCCACCAGCTGTGCGTACTGGAGGTGCAATTAAGATCAAATATTAAAATCAAGCTTGTATATTTTTAAGTCACCATTTTGCCACTTAAATTGATTTCTTAGATTAATTCATAATGCATGTTTTCACAGTTGTTTGGCCTCCACATGTTCGGCTGTCCCCTCACTGCCTGTATTTAAATCAAACCTTCAAAACACACTTTTATTCCTTGACTTCTGGCTCAGCATGAGAGTTACCTTTTTAAATCCTTTTTCCTTTCCTATTAACGCTTTTATTATCTTAATGTCCTTTTGGTTTTAAATTGGTCTTAGTGTTTTATTGTGTTGTTTTTATGTTTTTTATGTATAATAGTGCAGCACCTTGGTCAGCTTTTGTTGTTTTTAAATGTGCTTTATAAATACATTTTGTAGTGGATTGGATTATGCAGAATCAAATCCACTGATAATCAGTGCAATAAGCATGCTTTTCTGCCATTCGGGGTTTTACCAAATGATAAATGAACATCAGGCAACAAACACAAAAGCTTCAGTCTATTTTTGGTGCTGATTGAGTCACTAACATGTGGA
This sequence comes from Helicolenus hilgendorfi, assembly GCA_916700815.1. Classification (NCBI taxonomy): domain Eukaryota; kingdom Metazoa; phylum Chordata; class Actinopteri; order Perciformes; family Sebastidae; genus Helicolenus; species Helicolenus hilgendorfi. The sequence goes on from CAKALG010044585.1 coordinate 2,816, forward strand.
CTCTCACAGTCATATAATAGCATTATAGTTTATGAGGAATATATTCCAGTGCCCTCCTCTGGTTGCTCGGAGACATTACATTTGTGCATCTGTTCCTTGTTCATGAATCTGATATCCAATATAAGGAGAGCAAATGCGCCAGTTTTTGATTTTAAGACAAGGTTGTCTTGCTCTGATTTCCTGTTTACATTAGAGTCCGTGTAATTACAATATTAATATTTAAATGGTCTTTTTTTTAATTGAAAAAACAATGACATAAGTCAGAAGGCGTGCCTCAAAGTCATATTTTACAACACTGTACTTTCTAGGTCTTTTTATCTTCTGTAATATCTATAAATTCTGTAATATTTGAACAATGTCTGTCCTTCATTCACATCGCTCACCAGTCTTTTATGTCACCTGGCCGTCCTCACAGATAGAAACCTTCAATGATGAGGTGGCAGTACGACGAGTCTAACCTGATAAACTCTGCTCTACAGGATAGTGCCTTTTGTTTGCTCGTCAGAACGGCTGTGTCAGAGGGAGATGCTGCCACAGATTTAACAATGTTCGCATAGATTTTAACTTTATTTTTTAAACGATGAACCTTGTTTTTACGTTTGTGAGACATTTTCCATTGACATATCAAATCGACCCCCTTTACACCTCGCATTAAAATGTATACAGATTGTATTTAGATATGATTTTTTAAAATGTATTTTATTTTTAGATTTGACACAATTGCAGTTTCTAAAATTCGATGCATTTACATATGGAAATGTGTGTTACAGACAAGACAACAGTATGCCTATATCCTCTATCGTAAGTTATAAAGTGTAGTTTTGCACCCAATTAAATTAAATTGTATCGTCATTTTACGTGCATAGAATTAAATAAACTAGAATCTCGTCATTCCAATATAGTGCAACCAGCTAAAAATGCTTAACTTGTAGCATGCACGCATTGTGTTTTATAAGAATTTTGAATAATTTAGAATTTTATTTTGCATGCATTATGGTTTATAAGAAATCTATAAGTAGTTGTTCATGTCCATGCAGAAGTAAGTAAGGTAGTGTCCATAAACGTTGGGGAAAATAAAGAATTGCTGCACAACACTATTCAGTAAACACACTTTATTTCACAACAGTATGCAACACATAGTATACAGGTTGTTGTATGCACCGTTGTTACATGTAATATCTGTTTTTCCATCTATTTTTTAAATAAAACTGAACATGATAGTTTATGTTCATCTAGAATTTGTTCATCTTTTTTAACTTTTGAACATTTACACATCCATCTTTAGATAATACTGAAGCAATTCAAGGAGTAGCATTTCAATAGCGTATTGGTGAGGGTGGAATCAAAAACCAATCTCAAGCTTCCTGCCCTTAACTTTTATATAAGACCTGTACTGAGCAGGATCCTGCTGCAGATAGTCAGTAACGGTGTGGTGAAATGTATTCACTGCAGATCTGAAAACATCCAGAATGTAATTAATGGCGCCATTTATAGACCCGATGTCCACAGCTGTGCTTGCGTAGTTGGTGAGTGCTTTCATTAAGCGTACTTGCTTGTCATAGAGAGCATTAACGTAGACGGCGATGGCATCAAGGACATCAGACTTTAAGGTGTTGTCAACAAAGTCCTGAGTTTTGTCAACAAGGAATTTTAAGGCGTCACCCAGTTTCACCAGGAACATGTCTAGACTCTCCATCTGCTTCAGGTGATCTACAACCGTAGTAGATGTAGTCTTTACCGACTCCTTAATCTTGTCAATGATTTTGGCTCCAGCCATGACATCACCAATGGGCATCGTGACCTGCATCTTTCTGATCATGCCAAACATGGCACTGAAAAAATCCTCTACATTAACAGCCACCAGTTGCATTGCCTTCTGTAGCATAGTAGTAATGCTGATGGTGAGCTTATTGACCACCTCAATGAGAGGGGTCATCTCATCGGAGCCGGGCAGTTTGACCCGGGTCTCCCTCAGGAACTTGATGGCACTATCTAGGAAGACCTGAACAGTCTTCTGGTACTGAACAACGGTGTTTCTAAAGAGGATAGACACCTGGCTCAGATGTGGGGCATGGTTGTTTGCAATGTTGTGGGCCTCATCAATATAGTAAATGATAATATCCTTGAGCTGATTAGCATGTTTGAACAGTTGGTATTTCTCAGCAAAGCTAGACAAACAAGAAGTGATGGCAGGAAGTCTTTCTTGTAGTCCGCTGATCAAGATGTCGGGGGCCTCCATGTTGAAGACCATCTTCAGATTCATTTTAGTAGCGTCCTTGGCAGAAGCTCTGATTGTGAAGATATCAACATCCTTCCCAGGCTCAGACTGTTTCACAGAAAAGAAAAACATAAAATGAGATGTATTGTAACATGACTGTAATTGTGCAAATATAATAGCAGTATGAGCTCCTTACAGCATAACGGCCATAGAGCCTGGCATTCAGCTGCGATGGGGCCCTGCCCTGGAGCTGAACACCCAGAAATCCAGTAGATGGGATTGAAATTGTGGCGCTGATTCCATCTTTGCGGACAGCGTAACGCAAGTTCATGTCAGTGAAGGCAGGGCTGGTTATGTCCACATTCTGCATGAAACGGGAGTCGCTGTAGAGACAGACAGGAATGTGAAACTTCTCTTTAGTAAAAAAGGCAACTTTAAAGCTGGGCATACACTGTATGATTTAAGCCTGTTTCTGACCCGAATATTGAGACGCAAAACTTATACGGTTAGAGTTGGACCGCATTTCAGCTTCGTCAGGCGTCGTTGTGTGCAGGGGGGACCGAGGACCGATTGTCGGATGAATTTCCGACATGTCAGAAATTTTAGTCGGCCGTCCACAGGCTCTTGCACAGTTGAAGCAGAGCCACGAGCCGATTCCCCAACGTCAGTGCCTTTTTTCAACTTTTTTAACAGTAATCAGAGCGTAGCTAGCAAGATAACAATGTACAATATATGGTCAAACGTAGCTAGCTTACCTCCAATTCTCTCTGCAAAATGGACAAGCCATAACTACTGTCCGCAGCACGTTTCTGCATTGCTAGCGTTGTGACCCGTACAGGCCTCAGAGATTTCAAACAAATCTTTATTGATAACTGTCAACAGCCAGAACGGCCGCAGGAACCGACGGACAGGGTTTTTTTCCTATCTTACACGTACAGTGTGAGCACATAAATTGTGAGCTTTGGCTTTACATCGCAAACGATCTACTCGTACAGTCAGAGTAGGGATTACACAACAACATTTCCAAAATCGTACGATGTATGCCCAACTTTACCCAAGAAATAGAACTATTTAACAGGAAATAAGTATGAATATCTTTCATTATATGGTGTCTTTTCTTGGGATCCGAGAAAAAATGTATGTGATCTGGAGTAATAAGTCAAATTACAACTGTTAATTCCAAAACATATCGCACACAATGCTGATTTAAACTGTTACCTCAGTGTATGGGAAAGAACGTGTTGAATGTCCATGGTCAGATCGGCATGGGTGAAAACTGCCTTCCCAGTCAGGCTTACGCCAGCATCTTCAAAGGTTATGGTAATGGGAGCTGTTGAAGCACATTGACTTTAGTTAAATAAAGTAAATACATAATTATGCTTTTTATCTAAGATATAAAAGTTATATAATATGCTACAGAAAAAAAACAACTTACAGTCCAGGTCATATTCCAAGAAGACAACGGCAGAAGTGGCAGAAGACCTGAAGTTGAGTTTGAAGACAGGAGCTTTGCCCTCTACGTCAGCTGCCACGTTCGTGGTGTACAGTGGGCTGACAAACTTGCCATCGGTAGTGATCTTCTGCTTGGCGGCTGTCACTTCAGCAACAATCTTCTCAAAGATGGAGAGGTCACCCAGGGTGCTTGGCTGAGATATGTCAATCTCAATATCAGCAGTCAAAGAAGATGTTGGGGCAAGATCAATGGTAGCCTGGACAAGATGCTTCCCGTTGGTGTTGAAGCTAAACAGGTTTGCCTCATTGTTGCCAGTATACTTCAGCACTGCATACACACGGCTCAGGGAGGCTTCAACAGCAAGATTTCCATTTACATCCATGCTAATAACTTTGGTGGTACCATAGTTAAATTTGGCGTCAGTAATAATCTTGGAGGTGGAGCGTAGGCCATCGTTATTCAGGTACAGATTAACTTCATTATCCAGGAGTCCCAAAAAGAGACAGTCTTCAAGCACTGTGCCGTCGATGTTGGTCTTAGTAGATGACTCCATGGAAACATACTCAAAGCTTCCCTCAAGCTTCAGACTGTGGTCTGCATCGACCTTTCCAACAGCCTTGATCACAGGGAGGTTGAAATCACCCTTCATCCTCAAGGTAGAGACAGCACTTGCTTTGGTTTTGGTGTCAGCAACCAAATTTTGGTTTACCTCCAGGTTGAGTATAGGCATGGCAATCTTTGCAACAGTAGCCACAGAGACGGCAGTTTCGAAAGTCTCGGTACTCATACTGAGAGTGCTGTCATGAGTGCCTTCAATGTGACGATGTTCAAGGGACAGGGAATTGGCCAACTTGATTCCTCTCTTAGTGGTCAGACTGGTGGTGCCATCAAGTTTGGCTTTTAGACCCTCAAACACGGAGGCTGTGGTAGCTCCCAGACGGAACACAAGATCATCCTCAGCATACAGTCCAGCATTGACATTCAGATTAATGATGGCAGACTTGAAGGACAGCTCTGTGATGAGGTTACCAACAGAGGGAATCTGGATCAGACCCATCATATCAAGGGGGGCAGCCTGGCTTTTCTGGTAAACAATCTTGGCGTTGACGTCAACAGTCTGCTCAGTGGTAGTCAAAATGTGTTTCAGCCCAGTTTGGTCATACAAGTCAAGATCACTAATAGCTGGGGTATGTTTGTCAACAAATGGAATATAAATCTCAGGAATGCTGATGGGTCTAGTCAGGAAATCAAGGTTTGCTTCCCCCTCTACGGCAGCAATGATGGCAGCCTCCTTCCCATTGTTGTCTACAGTGAAGTTCCCGAACAGTTTGTACTGATTAAAACGGGCCAGAGCTACAGTGTTCATGTGTTGCGTGTCGGGTCTAAGTGTTGCAGAGTAATCATTTTGCAGATCAATTTTGGCAGTAAGAACATCATTGAAATTGACTTTGGTGTTGCCCTTATTCTGAAAGCTGAACACAACCTCTCTGGGACCGAGAGCAACATCGATCATATTGTATAGGGCTCCATTGACAACACCAATTAAATCTGTGCTATGGGTTGCCTTCAGCTCAAGCTTCATGTCTTGCAGATTGCCATTAGCTGATCCCACTATGAGGTTGTTTTTTAATGTAGGGCCTTCTGCTTCAGAGCGAATATCAACCTTGAAATAGCTGAAGATGACAAAGTCAGCACTCAGGGTCTGTTTCATCTTCAAAAGGACTGTATCTGTGTCACTACTGAAGGTCAACTTGACCGTACTTGGATTGACAGTGACTTCCAGGTCACTCTTGTGGGTACTGTCATGAGAGTTGAAGGTGGTAGTACCCTGATTTCCAACAGTTATTGTAATAGAGGTACCTTCCTGGCGGGCCACAGCTTTTTGAGTTGCAGATGTCTCACCAGTGAGGCCCATGATGGGGAGGTTGAGCACATGTTTATAGGAAGTGTTAATAGTGGCAGATAAACCATCCTTGGTAGCTAAGAATACCTCATTTAAAAGCTCAGCATCATAAGGTGCTGTGGTGGCCTTGACTGTGGTCTTGGCTGCGGCCTGGACTGAGAAGTCATTAAATGTCACAGATGCATGGTGGTCCAACACAAGACAATCGTGAGTGAACTTAAGGGTCTCAGCAGCAATCACACGATATCCCTCGGGAACAGCAATACGAGCAGTGGAATCCAGGTTGAAGTTAAGGATTTCAAAGCTAAGAGATGTCCCTTGGGAAGTCAGAAAAGCTGTCAGCTGAGGAGTGTCATCTACATCAAGAGAGCTCTGGACTTCAGCAGCATTCCTAATAGTGTAGATGGGGGAGTTAGACTTTTATCTCATAACTCAGTTTACCAAATCCTGGGACCCGGATCTCACTAGGAATGACTGGCAGCTTAAATGTTGGGAGTTGGAGAGTCTTGACAAGTTTCTCTGCTGGAACATGAGGAAGAGCGGGGAAGGAAAACTCTGGTACGGTAATCTCAGGAAGTGAAAACTCAGGCAGGGCAGGAAGGTAGTTCACAGTCAGGTCTCCAAAGGACGCACCCATATTAACCATCTTCATCTCGAGGTTGAGAATGAAATCAATCAAGTCAATGATTCTCTGCTTGATTTCATTTGTTGAGATGATGGTGGCTGGCACAGTGTAGACGCCCATGATAGTGAACTCTGGGATGTCCAACTGTGTTGGGATTTCAAACTGGTGAAGCTTATCTACGCTGAACTTCATTGAAGGCACAACAAGATCAGTGAGAGGAACGGTGAAGGATGGCATGTTCAGCTCGGCTGTCTTCAGTCCAGTAATGAGCCCCTCAATGATCTGCGATATCTCACTGACAATTTTTTGCTCAGGTGCCACCTTCTTAATGATCTCAACAATATTGGTGAGCATATCAGTGGCAATGGTTATGAACGCATTATAGCCATTCCTTGCCAACTGCAGATAAGAGGTCATTTTAGCATTAACATCCAGTTTTTCAATTTCCTGCTTTATAATTTCAGCAAATCCCTTCAGGTTATTTAACAAAACCTGGTCAAAGATATCTTTCACATTCATTTCTCTCACTTGTTCCAGAGTACCGCTAACAGACGATAAGACAAAGTTGGCAAAATTTCTTGTTGCCTCAAGTTTCTGGGGGATTTCAAGAGACCTGATCAGGTCGTTCACATGAGTAGTGTACTTAGCTATCATTTCATTGATGTAATCCACAAAGTCATTATAATCCAATGAATTCATTCTCTCCTCAATAATGCCGATATATAAATTCAACTGTGAAATGACATCCTCAATCTCAGTTGTTTTCAAGTAGTTGATAGCACCCTGGAAGACTTGCATGAATTTGTAAGGGATGTCTGCATCCTTCACCATGTTGGCTACAGTCTTGATAGTTTCCTCAATTCTGAACTGCTTGACGAGCTCCGCAACCTTTTCCATGACAGCCTGAACCTTTTTGTCAGCTTCGAACTTTACGATCAACTCTCTCAACTTGGCATAAAATGTGTTGATCTTACCTAGAATGTCAAGGTCCTGAATCTTTTCATTGATGTAATCGGTAATATCGCTGAAAATCTCTGTGGGGATCTGACTCACTAGTGTCTCAATGTGAGCTTTAAAGTTGATGGATGAAATGTACTCCTTCAGCTCAACGATGAATTTTTGCAGGTCAAAGGTCTCAATTATTTGTTTCATATCACTTATGATTGTCTGTAGTTTGGCCTTGATTTCATACTTGGCATTGAGATCATGCAGGAATGCGATGCTGCTGCCCTTGAGTTTTTCCAAGTCAATCTGCTGGATCATCTCCCTCATGGTATCAGTCACATACACAACCACTGCCTGGATGTCATACTCCTCATTAATGGCATTCAGCTGTTCCTGGATGTTCTGAATGAGGGTTTCAGGGAGGGTGCCACTAACAATAATCTCTTTCACCATACCGGCAAAGTGTTGGATGTAAACAGTGAGATCAGCCAGCAGTTTCTCAACAGTAACCTTCAGATTCCTCAAAGAAGCTTCCACATCCTCCACGGAGATGACATAGTTTTCGGTAAAATCATTGAAATACTGCTTCAGCTGATCAACTTTGCCTTCTATATTCAGTTGAGAAGCAAAGTCACTTACATACTGGGGAAGAGCCTCAAGTTTAGCCCTTATCTCCTCATTGTTGATGTAGTCTTGCAATGCCTCTGCAACACGCACAACAACACCCTTAATGCTTTCCAAGAAAGTAGAAAGACTTTCAATCATAGGAAACTGAATTATGTGACTATTTGTGCTCTTGTCATACTTGAGGAAGCCAGAGATGGCAAATTCCTGGTTCTCTGTGGAGTCCATGTTGAGGATGTTTGTGAGGATTTTGCCAGAAACCTCAATTCCAGTTCTCTCAGCAGTGTTGTAAACACTCATGTCCTGGCTGTAAATGTGGTCATTGAATCTAGACTTTGTTCTTAAACTGGTCTTCTGTTCTTGGAGTGACAGAACAGTATCAATGTTGTTGTCAATAATCGTCTCAAGGGCGAAACCAGCATCTAGCTGCTGGTTTACTGATGCTCTGCATTCATGTGAGCTAGCAAACGCAAGGGGTTGTGCTTTAAGGAGGAACTTGCCATAGAGCTGGGCACTATGCTTTCCATACATGGTCATGTCTCCATCAGCATTGAAAATGGCATCAAGGTTGAAATCAAAAGGAACAATGCTGCAACGGATGGTGTGGTCAAAGCGCATTGGCTGTGAGTTGAAGCGGGCATCATTGGTGATCCTGGCAGCAAGACCGACAACCTCAAGCTCGGTGTTGTGGCTCATGTGAGTTCCAAAGAGTTTTCCAGTGGTGCTGCACTTTGCGTTAGCCGTCATATCAGCATAATTCATCTGATAGGTGTGCTTGATCTCTTCCTCACCATAGATTGCTTTCAGACTTCCAGTCAGGTCCATCTTGTAAAGCTCTGCCTGCAGCTGAGCCTCATTAATGAAGTTGGCCGCCAGAAGATTCAGGTTGTTATTGACATTTGCAGAGGCAGTGTAGGGTTTCAGGTCGATGGTGATATCATGAGTGTAAGATGCATACTCACTGGCGGTGGCTTCAGCCTTTGAGTTGAAGTCAAGGCTAGAGAGAGTAATGGTCAGAGTGTTGGCATTATCAACCTTAATGTCACGCATTGCAGCCTTGTTGGTAATGGATAGAGTAGCTCTTGAAGCATCAAGCCCAGCATTGAAGGTGTTTTCCAGGGACAGAGGGCTCTGGAGGGTTGTTGTTCCACTTGTGGTCAAACCATCCTTGTTCATTTTCAGAGTAGCCTTGTGAGTAGCCTCATTCTCAAGGAGCATCATGGTGGCATCGCTATCTACAGCCAGACCATTGACATTAAGAGAGGCAGTCAGCAGAGAATAAACACGGTTTTCAGAGTGGTCCGCATTTGTCTCCATTCTCACGACGACTTCATCGGCACCAGCGGAGGCTTCAGCCTGGTTGCGGATCTTCATGCCAAGAGCAATGGCATTTGCATCACATTTCAGTGACAGCTTGCTGTCTTTGAAGGAAAGCTCAGCAGCATGAGTCAAGATGTCTTCAAAAGCATTGGTGTTAGACACAACTGAGAATTCACCATCGGCAAGGCTTGCTGCAATTGTGTTCTGGGCCTTAACAATGGTGGAGTCAAACTGAACAATAGAATCAAGCTTTGCTTCCTGCCTGAATGGGAAGATGGTAAAAGACTGGGTCGATATGGTCGTGCCATACATGGGTCCAGATGTGAACCTTCCGTCAAAGTTGCTATCAGCTGAGATCTCTTCCGTGTTGATTGCAGTCATGCCAGTGTGCTCTAATGCAATGTTAAGACCAAATGGGCTTTTGGCTTCAATCTTGCTGCTTGATTTCAAGTTGATTTTGTCTGTGATGGTTGCATCCTCAACAATACTAACACTGGCTTCAAGGAATTTATGAGCCAAAGAGCTTTTTAAATGGGCCTTGATGGAATCAGTGGTGGCCAACATCCCTGATCCTAGACAAAACACAACAAAAGAAAAGATAAAATGTACCTGCATAGATACTGGCATTACTTTTAGACACCTTTGAGATTAATTTAATGGTATACAATAAAAAACAACAGAAATATACAGTCCATTGCTCTGGTGTCGTTGTTTCAGAGAACAACATAGTAACTGAACCTAACATTGTTTTAATTACAGTTGAAGTAGAAAATTGTAACTGAAAACTGCTGTACCAACAGTAAACAGCACAATCTTGTAACTGCCGGTTAAATATAAGAACATAACAAATTCCTATGAAATACCTTCAACTTTTATTGAGAGGATGTCCAGTGGGGAGGTTCCTTTCACATCAAACTTAGCCGAGTAGCTTGGTGTCTCCACAACATCTTTGCCGGCAGCCATTGAGGCCTCCATGTCATATAAGTTGCTCTTCATCAGAGTTGAAACCTCAGCTTTGCCAAACAGAGGAATGGACAGAGTAAGGCTCTCAGGGACAACAAGCTCTGGGATGGGGATCTCCATGGAGACGATCTCCAGTCCAAACTGGGGTAGAAACAAACTCGGTGTGGTCAGAGCTGGTGGGAAGTTAAGCTCTTCTGTCGACTTTCCTCCAAGAAGTAGAGGGATAGCAATGGTGAAGCGCTCATTGTTGAAGTGGTAGACGGCCTTCGCCTCACTGTTATGAATGATAAAAATCAATAAACTTTCCATAATAACATTTTCTGAAATTTAAGATATTGATCCTGGTGAGTTCTTTCAGACTTACGTTTTGAGGAACAGTGTCTCTGGCAGGGAAATCTCCGGAATATCAGGCAATCTGAAGTTCTCAATGTAAAGGATATCAGCACCGTAGCTTTCCATGTGGTTGTTTGTTGCCTAAAGAATAAGTAATCTCTGTTTTATACTTTCTCCAATCAACGAAGAATCAAAGATACGTCAGTCAAAATAACTGTAAAATCAAAGATTCGTACCTCCACAAATGCCCTGAGGATTTGATGGGCTGTCATGTCAGTCTCCCCTACCCGCATGTCAAGAACATCATTACCATACTTTTTCATCTCGTCAATGTATGGAAGGATGTCCGAGAGCTCAGAGTTCACATCCGACTTTAATTCGACCTCAATTTTGCTGTCATCTATAAAGAAAAAGTTGAAAAGAATCCCAAAACATTAGTAAGATATCGATGTGACACCTTAGGATAAATGATCTCTGGACCACCAATTATGATCCAGGTTAAAGAAAAAATATGCCAGCACCTAAGATTCAGGACAGACATAGTAACTAGAAACTTATAGTACCGTATTTCATTGTGATTTTCTGCTCAGAGGTGGCGTCCATGACCTTGATTTCACTCTTAACCTCCAATTCCAATTCTTCATCACGTTTCATGTTAGCTGTGACGGTGGCATCAGCATTGATTGAGGGGACAAGAAGTTGGACTTGCAGCATACCTTCCTTCATGGCTTTCAGACTGAAACATGTACCAGTGAGTTAGCATACTCTCCATGATGAGGGTGACATTAATGTTATGTCGTGAGGATTTAGGGTTGATTTCTTACTTGGCACGGCCAACCAGGGAGAGCTGAGGGATGTTCTTGTTTATGAAGTCAAGAGAGATGGAGTGAGTTCCTTTGCCCTTGGTGTTTCCATCAACAACACCCAGCCTGAGTCCAGCCTCCACATCGTAGTCGGGGATCTGGATGTCAGCGGTGATGACATTCTTTCTTCTGTTATATTTCATCATTGCTCTGGCTTCAGTGGGCTCTGCACCTGTTGTTGACCAACCAACAGAGTAGTATTACACAACTATATAAACGTTTTGGGTAGGGCTGGGATGATAAACCTATATCACGATACTTGGGTACAGATTCGATATTATACTTTACCTTCGGCCCTCAGGACAAACTTCACAGAGTCAACCTTCTGCCGGCCCTCTTCTCCCTCCCTGAGGAGCTCGTAGCCAACAGTGGCTGTGTACTCGGTGACTTCTCCAGTCGGATGGAACTCCACAGCAAATCTGTTAAGATAAAAAGCCCGTATTTGTCAGTAAACTAATTTAATTTGAGAGACGCATGTTTGCTGGTGGTTCAGAGGCTTGCTCACTTGCTGTCTCCGGTGATGGGGAAGTAGGGGGCTGTCTCCTGAGAGAAAGCATCAGTGTACTGCAGAGCACTGCAGTATTTCATTCCAGCAAAGACGGGAGTGCACTCACTAACATCAACCTGGTCCATCACCACAGGGGGAATGGTCTTCACCTCTGATCCAGTCACGGCCACCAGGGTGTTTCTATGTAGGAAAGTTACAAGGATAGCAGTTAGGATGAGCAGAACCCAACAAGCCGAATGTGGGACAAAGAGTATGTTTGTGTTGGACAATGTGGGAGACATTACCAAGGCTCAGAGGTAGTCTACATTTTTGATATAATAACTATATAACTTAAATAATAAACCTTTATATTCTCCCCCTTATCTTGTAACATCTCTATGCTTTGCCCGAATGCATCCAGAGATCGGCATGTCTCTTTTTGAGCCGCACATTTCTTGTGAAACTCACATGAACATGTGTAACTTCATGTTGTATTCCACCTGTGTGAAATTGAAAAATAACTGGCAAATTTCACAAAAAACTCTGAGAATCGCTTTCCACTGGCTTATAAAGTAGTTTCACAGTCTTTGTTGTAGCTGCTCTTCCTTTTCTTTTGTGGTAGTTTCCATCATATTCCACTTAATTCTGCAGAGCTTGTGACTTTGCGGTGACTCGCAATTTTCTCCGTTGGGCGTAGCGTAACAAAGACGGTGAAATGTTAACAAAGTTAAAACAAAGCGTTATGCTTACGTCATCTTGATGAGCTTTGTAGGACTCGTTGGAGCAGGAATGGTCAGCTTGACATTGTCAGGTTCCATGGAGATCTTGGCATTGAGCCCGCTCTCGTGGAAAAGGTTGGTGTGCATCTCTAATCCAGAGTTGACATATTCAGGGATGCAGGAGCCAATCTGGGATACAAACTCAATGCCAGCAGAGGGCATGAAGGTAACTTTGCTCTGTGGAAACAAAGCAGACATAGGTGACTTGTGTTGAATAGAAATGTTTAGAAATCCGTACAGTTAGTTAGTTGTCAAACACATTTTTTGATTGACTTTAAAAGATAATTACCATGTCAGGAGCCATTTTAATTCCACCCTTAATACCAGGGGTGAAAGTACCAGACAGTGCAATCCTCAAAGGCACACCAGTGAGAGTAGGCAGGAAAAATTCATTATCCATGAAGATGTAGTGGGCAAAGAATGTGTTGTCAGCCTTGGTCATCAGTGCCTTCATGATCTGACATGAAATACAAATGTAACTCAAATGATCAACAATGATAGATAAATAAATCTGTCAGATATTTTAAGTGAAATTAACTTACATCAGTCGGGAACATCTTGAACATGCTGTCAATCATCATGGCAGAGGAGTAGACCATCTCTGTGATTTCATTGGTCTTCATGTAACCCAGCTCATTTCCCAAAAGTCTCAGATAAACCATCGCCTCTGGAGACGGTGCCGTCTTCATTTCCCTCACGAGTTTGTTGAGGTTGCGTCCGATCTCCCTCATCAGGTTCTGGGAGGCCTATACATAAATGTCCAAACTGTATTATTAAATTCATCTCATGGTTACATCTCATATCCACCTTATTCTCGGGGCGTTACTGTAGAAATGATTATGGGCGTAACTTCCAGCGGGGTAGTGGAAGTAGCAGTAAAAGTATGTGTCCACAGGCTTTGTCCTTTCCACGCTTCCCATTCATTGTCTATGTAAGCAGCTGTGCAATGCATTCTGGTAGCGTGGCTGCGCGGTTCGAGAGACGGGGCGCCACGTGGCCCACTCCTCATTTGCATAAAGTTGAAGTCAAGGATACTTTATGCAAATCACGGGCGTCTGACGCGACTCGCCGCCTCTGGAAACTCCAGAGAAACTTTTAAACTAAGTCTTGTCGATGCAAAATAAACACAGATTCAGCAACGGCGTGGCTTATTTTTCACATAAAATGTTTTCAGAAACACATTTCGGTGAACTATTTTTTGTGAAATAAGAGAAGGAAGTTTCCAAACGAGCCACCATATTGTTTCCGGTTTGAAAGCTGGAAGCAGCAGCGCACGAGGGAAAGCGTTCGTACAATCAGGTGCCGAGTGCCTTGTGTCTAGGTGCAGCCCATCAAGCGTCCAATGCTGGGAAGCGAGGCGATCCCTCTCGATAAAAAACGCCCCCTGTGGGCACGTACCATCAGCTAGTTAGTCCCACAGGCTAACCATAGTGGCTAACTGCCAACAGCGCTTCTTTTGAAAAGTAATTTGCCTTCAATTTAGCAAATCCTGCTTTAACTTTTTAACAGATATTTAACTGATGTTAAATTTAAATTTTCTAAAATGTCCTTGCAGAGCTCTGGTACTTGTTGCGCTGTTTGCGGCTTTACTAACAACCATACAAAGCAAAATAAAGCGCCGGAAGTTGCTCCCATAATTCACACAAAGCATCATAGGGGCTAGGAAAAAGGGGGATAAACAAAACAGATTTCTCTGAATACCTGTCTCTTCATTCTGCCGTTCTTCAGAGCAGGCAGCATGTTCTGCAGGATCTCGTTGACTCTGAGGGGCATGTTGTCAGAAATGATGTACATCGTCTTCAGGGCGGTGTCGGGGAAGAAGCCGTTGTCTCCAAACAGGGCATCGACGGTTGGCTCAAGTCCTTTGCCCTCCATACCGATCTGTAAATACAACGCTTACTAACAGAACTCTAAACATTGTCTTCTTAAATTTGGATTAAAATAGCTCAAAGTGTTTACCTCCATCATGTCGTAGCCAAAAGCCTTCAGAGTCATTTCAAGCATGACCTCCTTGGGCAGATAGCTGGTTCCCTCAAAGATCATGTTGCCCTCCACAGATCCGATCTTGTAGTTGCGAGAGAACTTGGCGGGGTCCATGGTAGGCCCGACCTCATTACCCTGCAGGGCATCACGAATCTTCTGTCCCAGTCTGTAGGAAAGAGAAAAAAATTTACTCTCCAACAACATCTGATAGTGATCAAATCGGTACACTTGAGTGAAACAAGTATAACAAATATAAATCTGTTTTTCACTTACTCTTGGGTCTCTGGCTCAGTTGAGGACAAAATGTTGGTAATGTGGGAGATCACAAAGCTCTTGACTTGTTTGTCCTGCTCATTGGGCAACGCGTCAACCAGCTGGGCCAGCTCAGCGGGCTGAGGGTCCTTCATAAGTACCAGATATGCAGCAATGCGCTTTT